>CM018691.1:39277752-39560252 GCA_009363875.1 Mikania micrantha | reverse complement strand
CGATTCGTCGAGACAACACAAGTCAACACACACTCGGTTGAGCACACCGACACTTGGAGTTGTATGGGATACAACACACCACAAAACACATACTCACACCTATATGGTTATAGGTGCATACTAGCAGGTGCTAGCATTCGCAGACGCAAACACATACACTCCGGGACTGCTGTAACAGGTGAGTTCACGGCCCCTTTTTACATTTTCTACCTTTAAAGGAGAAAACATTGCATACAATTATATTTGAACAACATACCTACTTTTGGTTATTTTTGTACATGCTAATATCATATATGCATATGTGTGGCATTCATCCACAAAACCAATAAGTCCTCGTTAAACACACCTCGAACCGTTAATAGCGCGTTGCGCTCAGCGTGGTAATTCTGAATAGTACTATTTGGGCCTGACAAGCCCCACTGTTGCGAGCCGTATGGCCACCCCGACTGGAGATCGGAACAGTGCATAATTGACCAAATAACATTTGCCATATCTTGGATGGATATGGCGGGAGGCAGCATGTTAGCTTCGGTTGCTAACCCGCATATGATATAGAACCTATTGACTAGCTATCAATTGATATTGCTTTGTATTGAAAAATAGACCTACTAAACATTTACCTTAAACATTTGATGTTTATTAGTGATTACAAACATGTGCTCTCACCAACCTTTGTGTTGACCTTTTAACTCGCATGTTTTCTCAGGTAACTAAAGCACGCGCACCAGGAATAGGATGCTAGGCCGGAGTTGCATGCATCTGTTTAAGTGTCTTAGTTTATCAAAAGTTTATTAACATTTGGTTGATATGTAATGTAAACTACTTTAATCGCTTCCGCAATTATTGTTACTTATCATTTTGAAAACCGTTTTAAATTAACGCTTCCGCAAACTATGAATGATTAAACTGTTTTGTTAACTTATACTTTACTTCCGCAACTCTGATATTACTAAACTGTTTTATCCAAATTATTGGATGTATGTGCGTAACCAGAAATATAGGTCTCGCATATTGTGTGACCGGAGACTGCGACTATTGAATATGTCAAACATGACAAAAATACATACTTATGTTTACAACTTACTAGACCCATTTAATTAAAAGAATGAAAAATGTATATTAACATATATATATATATATATATATATATATATATATATATATAAATAGTTAAAAATCTATCTATTATAATAGATAAAGGTTTTCACAGACACATGGCATTAAAGTAGAGCACCTCAACTTTATTTTCTTATATCTCTCTCCTATTAATTACATCTCCTATTAATTATATCTTTTATACATTTTTAAATTAAAAAATATTTTTAATACAATAAAAATATATTAATGTCAAAATATACACTTTTCAAAAAAAAATGAAATGTTAGAAGAAAATAAACTTTGAAAAAATTAGGGTCTTATGAAATAATATAATTATTTTATTAATTAAAGAATTTAATTATACTAAAATTTAATTATATTATTAAAAAATCATCTTATAATGTATAAATTTTCATTAGTATTTATATATTATATCTCTTTATTTAACCCGTGTAATATACGGGGTGCTAACCTAGTAAATAAATAAATAAATAAATGTAACTGAATCTTACAACGGTCCGGTTCTATATATACGGCATGCTTTTGATATCAACCACAAACTAAACTGTTTATTATTGTTAGAAAATTTTTAATTCCCACCAATGGTAAATTAAAAAACAAACAAATACACACTGAAACCAAACTGTTGTATATATATTAATGTGCATGGGAACCAACATCCTTCCAGGTCATCAATTGATCCTCCGTGTGATGAAATTACTGGATTTTTTAAGAATTTGCTTCACGTACCTTCTTCTTTTTTCAAGTTTTCTTGGAACGTATCTCAGAATTGCAAACATAATAGCTCCTTGTAAACTTGGATTTAATCTGAAATTCGTTTGTTTAATCTTGCGTATATAATTATAGTGTCCATTCCATGAATCAAAATATCTATGAAATGTTTTTAAGTGTGAGACAACGATGTCAGAAAGATAAAAATCACAATGTTGTCAAGATCGATCACAAGTTTGATAAAAATCATTCATATGATTTTTTTTATGCTTTTGATATGCAACATTACCATTAATATAATATATATATACACACATATATATACTACTACATAATACATATTAGAAAAACAAAATCTAAGATATAGTGATTATAAAAGAAACCCTTCAAAACAAATGAATCACTTCTTGACATTTTGGGTGCATTTGATCTTTTATGTTAGTAGTTAAAGTCACGTTTAGTTAACTACCAAGTTAAAAAAAATTGCTTTTGTTATGGTTATGATTCAAGAATGAACCATGCAAACCTTTAATACATCCAACTTAAGTGTTGTGTTTTCTGCTGCAACGCGCGGGTACCAGACTTATATATATAGGGACTTATTCCACTAAGAACCATTAAATATGAAGGAACCATAGTGCATAGACTAATAAAGGCTTATGCTCACCAAACTTCAATTTTGTCTAAATACCAGACACTACAAAGACAAACAGCCTTCGGAAGGAAGGAGTTACTCTTCGGAAGCAGCATTGCTTCCGAAGGGTAACTCACTCCTACTGAAGGGTGTACAAGACAAAGCACTTCGGAAGGCCAACACTTAACATAGATAAAGCTTCAGAGCTTCCGAAGACAATAAAGCTTCTGAAGAATCAAATGCTTCCGAAGATTCTCCTCTACAACCTTTGAAGACAAAGACAAAGACTTTCGAGGATAATCCTCTGACAAAGACTGTAGCTGATTACGTTTCTAGCACAAAAGGAGCTAACAACAGACATGCTGGTCTGAGAACAACAAATATAACATACCGAGAGTCAAACACAACACCTTACTTCTCCTCAGCTGCATTAAATGCAAAAGATCATCTGAAGCCTTGAAGATCAACAACATTAAATGCCTTTTGTATTTAGCTAGTCTTTTAAAGTCAATGTCTATATTTGTAATGATTGTAACTAAGTGTCTTATCCTGTTAAGACACTTTACATACTACAATAAGCTTTACTTTATGTATTGTCTAGTATATCCAACTTGTATTCCTACGTGTATACGGTTGTAGCCTTGGATATATAACCTCTCATTGTAATGTGTTTAAGTGTGCTTGTCTGCTTGTAACTTACAATACTTTGAGAGAAATATATCTTTGAGCTTGAATTTATTCTTGTGTTCTTATTGTTATTCAAAGATTATTAGTTTGCCATTGAGTGGTTGAGATAACCTTCTAACAGACATTCTGCATCTGTAAGATTGAAAGAGAGAAATACTTGTGAAGTGTTGTGTAGATTAAACAACCCGATCTAACAAGTGGTATCATATCCTTGGCTCTTGAACTTAAGTGATTAATCATCCTTAAGTTACCAGTTCTATTTCTTCTAAAATCTCACTTCTTCAAAACTCAGATTCTGTGTGTTTGTTCAAATGGCTGCACTTAACAAATATGATACAGAAAATGGTACTCTCAACAAGCCACCAATGTTCACTCCAGAAGATTATGACACATGGAAAGTCAGGATGGAGGGATTCATCAGGAATCAGGACTTCAAGCTATGGAAGTCGGTTCTTTAAGGGCCTTTCATCCCAACTGTTCCTGCTGCAGGTGCCGGTGGAGCTCCTGTACCAAAAGATCCAGCTCTCTATTCAGATGAAGATTATAAGAGAATGGAGGTGGACTCGAAGGCTCTGTGGCTCATCCAGATGGCCTTCCCTAACTCAATCATACATGCATTTTAAGAAATGCAAATCTGCTCAAGAGTTGTGGAACTCTCTATAGCATATGTATGAAGGATCTGAAGATGTCAAAGAGAATAAGAAGGATATGCTGAAACAGAAGTTTGAAAACTTCTGTCAACAAAACCATGAGAAGATGACTTCTCAATATCTCAGGCATGTTCAGCTTGTTGATGAGTTAGTGGCTGCAGGTGTCAAAATGGAGAATCAAGATGTGATCGGAAAGTTTCTCAGATCACTTCCACAAGCTTGGAACATATATTCTGTTGCCATCCGAAGGACAAAAAATCTAAGAACCTTGAAACTTAGCAAGCTGTTTGGTATACTCAGTGCTTACCAAATGGAAATAGATGCCTAGGAACCTAAAAACACTCATATAACTTCTGGTTCAGCAGCACTCTATGCACCCATCAACAATTCTTCTTACCAAAGTTATCAACCTATCTACCACCTACGTCAACACCCAATGTTACATTTCCTGAAACACCAACTCCATCAACCACACACACAAATCCTTTTTCCAACTCAACTCCACTTTTGACCTCTGGACAAGGAGCTTTTATGGCTGAGGAAACAAACTACTTTCACATATGTCAGGAAGACTTAGATGGCATTCCTGTAGAAGATCTTGAGGAGATGGACATCAATTATCAGAGGGCCATGATCTCCTATAGAGCTAAGAAGCTCTATCAAAGAACTAGCAGGTAGTTCAAAAAGCACAACATGAAAACTGGGTTTGGGCTAGACAAGTCTAAGCTCAAATGCTTCAACTGCCAACAACTAGAGCATTTTCCCAGGGAATGCAAGTCTACAGGCACTCAGCCATCAACATCTGGGAAACCTCATCAAAGACCATCAAATTCATCAAACAGTGCAAATGTTGCAGAACAAGACTTTGCAGATTGGAGTTTCCAGGCTGAGGATGCTTCCATCTCCAACAGTGCATTGATGGCAATTGACTCAACTTCCTCATTCAAGGTAACTGATGATATGTGCACACCTGAATGTTTAGATAAGTTAAATTTTTTTAAAAGAATAAACTCTCAACTCTGTAATGAACTCGAGTGCTTACAAGTTGTCAAGGCAAATTTCTTTGAATATGAAAGAAATTATAAAGAAAAGATTGAGGAAATGGGAAAGACCATTTCCTGCTTAAAACATGAAGACACTAACAAACAGTGTCAAATTAACAATCTTTTAGAAATACTAACCACTGCCAAGACAGAACTTGTATTGGCTGAGGCTTACAGAGACAAATTTTTAAGCCAAGGAGAAAAGTATGAAAAACTTTTCAAAATGTGTAACACCACTGAACTGGTAAAGAAGATGGGAGCAGGTTTGGGTTATAAAAAAGTATAGCCTCCATCTGCCTATTCTTCTATGATAGAGATTAGGTGTAAACCAGTAACCAACCTTGTGTATGATGATGAGTTGGACATACACAAACTGGCTCAAAGTGATGATCTTTCTGATCTGAACCCAAGTAACTCAACATGCTCAGATGAAGATGATACTCCCATTAAACCAGAAACAGAAAAACCAGCTTTGAAAACTAAGAAAAGAATTAAGAAAACTAAGAAACATTCATCAGTTTTTATCAAAGCTAAGAATATACAAACTGGGAGTACCTCCTCAGATGACTATGTTACTTGTCCATCTGACAAGTCCAAAAGGGGTAGATCAAAGGAGAGAAAAGCCAATTTTTTTAGGAAACCAGGTAAATCACCAAGCAACAAGCCTGTTGGAACACCCAAACAATCAACCTCTATGAACCAAAGATCAACCTTCTTCAAAGACCAGCATCAACAATCTTTCAACAATCAGACTATGTGTCTAATGTGTGGTGAGAGGAGTCATTTTGCTGATGATTGCTTCTATAATCCAAGAAGCAGAATTTCCTCAAAGACACAAGGAAGAGGAAGAAAGAAAAGTTGTAGCAAGTCATCTTCTTCTTCGGAAGGACAAGGAAGAAACTCATAAAAGAAGGCATCGGAAGTATATGCAAAGAAGGCTTCCGGAAAGAAAGTTTCGGAAGAACAGGAAAAGAAGGCTTTCGATGGAAAGGGAACCTCGGAAGCACATACAAAGAAGGCTTCCTACAAACCAAAGAAATTTTATCCCTTCGGAAGAAGATCCTCGGAAGAAAAACCCTGCTTATTAGCAAAAACCAAGTCATCGGAAGGAAAAGGCAAAGGAGCTTTCGATGACTATCAAAAGAAACAAACTCTTCCAACAACATCAAAAGTCAAGCAAATATGGAAGAAGAAAGAAATAATTGAACCATCTGTTCAATCACCTATTCCACCAATAAACTCATCATTTGTTACACCTAAGATGATGTCAAAGAAATTCACTTACAATGATGCAAATGGAAAACCCAATACCACATGGGCTTGGGTTCCCATCAGAAACTAATTCACTTTTGGTCATGTGCAGGGACAGCAGGAATTAAAGAGCAACTTGTGGATAGTTGACAGTGGTTGTTCCAGGCACATGACAGGCAACAAGACTCACCTGCACAAATATGAACCATTCTTTGGAGGGTCTGTTGCATTTGGAAGTGATCCAGTGGGAGGTTACATCACAGGTAGGGGCACAATCACAAATGGTAAGGTAAGCTTTGAGAATGTGCATTTTGTAAAGGAACTAAATTACAATTTACTGAGTGTATAACAGGTGTGTGATCAAAAGCACAACATGTTGTTCACTGAACATGAATGCATTGTTCTGAAGTCAGGATTTGTGGTTCCAAATGATCAAATCCTGCTCAGGGCTCCAAGAAGAAACAACATGTATATGCTAGACATGAGCACAACTGCACCACTTAGTAATATAAGTTTCTTTGTCTCAAAAGCTTCACTTGATGAACCATCTCTCTGGCATAGAAGACTTTGTCATGTAAACCTTAAAAATATGAATAAACTAGTCAAAGTTGATACAGAACATAATTTGGCTGATCTTTTTACCAAGGCATTTGATGAAGGAAGATTCAGATATTTAATAACAGCCATTAGCATGATTAACTTTGAGTAAATGTATTAATAAGAAATGAATAATTCTTCAGAAGATAAACTTAAATTATCTTCTGATGAGTAATTACTCCTCAGAAGATAGTTTAAGTTTTCAGAAGCATTCTTCCTTTGTTATGCCGGAAGCAGTCACACTTCAGAAGATATCTGAAGTATTATCCTTCCGATACATTATACCTTCGGCAACACAATCTTCTGAACTTAATCTTCAAAAGAAGATGTCTTTCGAAGAACAATCCTTTTGATGAAATCATCTAAATCTTCAGAAGATACACTTCCGAAGATATATTTATATACTTCGGAAGTAAGTGTCTTCTGAAAAACATTTTTAGTCCTATGAACTCCTTCTGATGACTAATCCCCTCGGAAGCAACTCTGTACTTAGAGAATTTTGAACATTAAAACAACTGTTCTTGGAAGACCTTTTTCTGACATTCGGATCTCAAAATTTAATGAGCTTCTATATTAAATGCTGGCATCCGAAGGTATAAAAGGATCTCCCGCTCGTTCACTTTCTCTCACCGTTTCATTTCGAATTCATTTTCCCTTGCTCTCCAAAATTTAACCTAAATCCTTCGATCGCAATGGCTCTTCTTGCATTCAAACCTACTCACAATCTTCCTACGGAGTTATCAACAGACAATGATGCTGATTTTGCTCCGACCATCTTGTTCCTTCGAAGGAGCAGGTATTTATTTGCTCTCACTGTTCAACCCCTAGTGAATGAATCGCATCACCAACAATTCTGGGGTTCTTGTTCTCTTGCTTCTTCTCCCAATGGTAGGATCTTGCATGCCACCATTGATGCCCATCCTATTTCTATCACTATGGAGACCATCTGTCGGCATCTTCAACTCTGTGATGTCGAGGGAAGGGTCTTATTCACAAAGGATGAGGTAGCATCGACTTTCAGGTAGATGGGGTACGAAAGTCCTCTCCCTACAAATACTTATTTGAAGGGTATAGTGTCCTACAATTATAAGTACCTCATACATTTGTTTTTGCATTGTCTGTCTAATAATACAGGAGGTTGGGATCAAGTTCCCTCTGATTTAGCCTCGGCTATTCATGGCATGGTCTCCAACCGACTTTTTAAATTTTCTACTTTTATTTTCAATAATTTGGTTGACAATATTTCGTCTCCAAAGAAATTTTGTATGTATCCCAGGTTTTTGCAGCATATATTTTACAGTGAGTTGGGTTCTGTCCTCTCACTATCTAGGAATACATATAAAATCCCCTTGGTATCTTCCAAGATTTTTTTTCAGTTGAAGAAGACAAGTAACCAGTTCTTGTCACACCCCGAGCCGGCGAGGTTGGAACGAAGACCCCGTCGGGCGGAAGGTTCTCGGGGCGCGATATCGTGGATGATAATCATGATGATTAGATTGTTTACATAGCATCAATTTTAAGAATAACTAAAGCACAATAAAGCATTTAAATAGGATTACAAAGTTAAATTACAATGTCAATGTTCAGTAATTTAACACGGTAAACCCAACAAAAGAATCAATGTTTTTCTATCTTGTAATATGTACAAGACAACCAAAAGTGATTCGTATGATTAAAAAAATATGTGCTTCCAAAATCAACTAGGTCCTCTATCTAGGCCGCCTAGCATGCAATCCAAAGCCATAGCTTAAACATGTTCACCACCTGAGAAAGCATGTAATAAAACAAAGTCAACACAATGGTTGGTGAATTCATAAAGTTTATAAGTTTAAAATAGCTTTAACAAACCTCTTTTGGTAAAACCTTAACCTCATTAACTCCACATGTAATATCCCAATCGGTATGCTTATATATAGGGCATACCCCTGAGTCGAGCCTACAACCCGCCCAGACGTCGTCCCACCACATACTAATCCGCATATGACACTGTTGTTAATAATAATTAAGCATTTTACCTACCATTCAACCCATTCTTCATCATAGCTTTAGTTTACTGTTTCAAACTTTACAAGTCTATAGCATTTGTAAGTATTAGCTTCAAAGTAAGTTTAACAAGCATCATAGTTTCACACGCACATATTTTAGCTTTCCCTAATCTCATGCGTGAGTACAAGCTCTGCTATAGCAGAAGTTTAGCAATTACGTAGCTCACGGCTAGATACAAGCTCTGCTCTAGCATAAGTTAAGCCATTACGTATCGCGTAATTATCAAATAAAACGACACAAACAGAAATAATACAAATAAAGAAAGAAAATACATATATACACAACATGAGTTTTACATATAAGGAAACAAAATACAAAAATACAAACTAAACTACGATGCTCCGGATGGTCCAACGGATCCGTCGTCTGTGTAGACGCATAGCTCTGGAAATGGTACAAGTTGTGACCCGTCCCGTCGCGCACGGTCTAACACGACGTCGATGGTCCACTGGACCATATCCTCCACCCGATCGAGCCGTCGCTCAATGCCCTCGAGCTGTCGATCGACGCGTGCCTCCCATCCGACCCGACGACGAGTGTCTTGTAAAACCTCGCCAGACTGGTCCACAAGAAGGTGCAACAACGCCTCAAGTGCCTCGGTGAGGCACACCACATGGTAAACGTGTGGGGGATGCTGTGGTGGTGGGTCATCGTGTGGTGGTGACTGAACCGGCTCCTCCCGAATCGGATCGGGCTCCGGCATTGCCTGGTCAGGCAGATCCTGAAGCAAATGAAACATGCCTCTGCTGTGTGTGAGGTGGGTGACAAAGGCGCCTCCCCACAATGTCCCGCGCTCCTGTCGGTGGTAGAAGGAGGCATAGTATAAGGCAAAACACCGTGCAAGGTTGCACGGCCTGCGAGTCATGAGTGAGTGAAGATAGAACAAATATGTCGTCGTCACCCACTCCTAGCTCTGTTCGCGACCTGAGATCGTCGTCAAGTTGCACCGGTGGATGTATCGAATCAGAGGATCTCTAATGGTCGATGCCCGTAATCGGTGGCCGGTAAACGACGTGTCAGAGATCTACGGCCACCAAGCCCTCATCACTCCGTCCTCACCCTACGTCAGCCCCTGGGTGAATGTGTCAGTCACGGTCTCCGGCTCATAGTATATACCTAAAATCATGAAGAATCGCTCGATCTACATATCCATGTGTTGTCCGCATAACGAGAACTCGATGTCAGGAGGAAGCTCCACGTCCTCCTCCTCAGGAACTGCAGCCTGGTGAGCTTTGTATCGAAAGGTCGTTAGAAACTACATGGTGATCAACCTGTATATGGGAAAATCGGCTGTATCGAATAAACGAGTCCACGGCATCTATAAGAACTCCCCAATCGATGCAACGTGGCGTCACCACGCTCATCCGTATAATACGACGGCACTAAATCGTTGTCGCTGTACCAGGCGCGAACTGCAGCCATTCGTGCTGCGCGAGTGTAACGCCTCAGCATCGAGTTCCCCGGCGTTGTCGTGCAGTGGAATACTGGTCAAGACAGTCTTACTGGTCAAACGTTAAAAAAAGGGTGTCCAATACGGGCCATACTGGTCAAGACGGCCCGTACTTCTGTTGGCCGTCTCAAACAAAACCAGGCCGTCTTAGTCCAAGACGTCTCGTACTGGTCAAGACGGCCCGTCTTGGCCATACCAAGCCAAAACTAGGCCATCTGTCCAAGACGACCCGTACTGGTCAAGACGGGCCCGTCTTGGCCATAGCAGGCCAAAGCCAGTCGTCTGGCCAAAATATGTACCTGGTGTCAGACAGGGTTTATAGATCAATACGAGAGTATATGAGTGTTTTTTTGTGTGAGAAAAGTAAAAATGAGACTGAAATTAAAATATAAGCTAGAACAGTATAGGCCGTACTGTTCAAACTTTAAATTTTTTTACATATACACAAATAATTCATTTTTATTACATTTAATCAAAGAATTTGTTGTTTTTACATTTACACGTCTATGTGGTCGACCAACTTATTTGCATCTATAAATCTTCGATATTCTTGCTGCCTGTCATGATATATGAACTTCCAGTCGGATGCGGCATCATTTCGGTAATGTTTCCATATAGGATTTACCGTTGGCATTGGATAATCTCCTTGTAATGTAACATTAATGAACTGGACGCCAAGATGAACTATTGATACTACGTTATGTCGCACTAAACTATAAGCAAATGTCCACAAAGGGAAAATGGTTCGAGCACCTCGATTGCTGAAAAGGTGAACAATTACACCAAATCTTTGAGCAATTACTAAGCATGTGTGAGGCATAAGCATTCAATGTTCGCTAAGAGCATGGCAATCTGTTGCCAATTTATTGTGTTGCGTAGTACATCATAAGATCCGGGGTTGTAGGAATTAAACAAATATTTGTACAGATATGCGTTGAAATCCAATTTTTTCAAGAGTCGTTGTCGAATAAATGCTTGTATAAGTACAAATTCTATCCATCAATTATTCTAGATTTTTAGGCGGACTATAACTAGCTTTATGATTCAAACCCTTACTACATATATATAGGCCATGTATAAAATAGAAACCCACTTATGTTAAAGAAACTTTGGAAACTTTGAAAAAAACAATGTAAACAAACCCAAAAAAAATTATTTTTTTATAGTTTTGTAACATCATTAGGGTCAATTTTATAAAAAAATTAAAAAAGCGCCGAGCCATTTTTTTAAAAAAAAATAATTTGTCGACGATGTAACAAAGACGTAACACAGCTGTACAGCTGTGTACATCGTGTTACGTCTGTGTTACAGCTGTGTTACGTTCTTGTTACATCGTCGACAAATTATTATTTTTTTAAAAATGGCTCGGCACTTTTTCTTTTTTTTTTATAAAATTGACTCTAATAATGTTACAAAACTATAAAAAAAAATTGGGTTTGTTTACATTGTTTTTTCAAAGATTCCAAAGTTTCTTCTACTCAAATGGGTTTCCAAAATATCCTTCCCTTATATATATATATATATATATATATATATATATATATATAGAGTAGTAATTAACTCTTGAAAAGAGATGACTGGTTTATAGATCGGTGCTTGTGGGCCCCACATTGCTGGAGAGGTTACTTCTGTAAGAGTGATTATTTGATTGATGCATGTACTATGGCAATAAGGTCCCACACTCTGTACCTTCTTTGAAAATAATAAATACTTTTTATTACTATAAGGGTAGTATAGGGTCATACGGCCATATGTTTTTTCAACTGTCAGCCAAATCTGACAAATTTTGAAAAAATCTGACATTCATAAGACCCATATAGGTCATACGACCCGTATGAAACTAGGTCGTGTTAACTAATCCATAGAGGTGTACAAATAACGCTTCCCTTTTGTAAAATGCCTATTTTAATTTGATTTTTGTAGGTCTGAGTGTCTGACATTCCACAGGAAATAACTAATAGTTAATGATGAACAATTAAAAATACGTACAATTGTCCATCTGTAAAAAAACATGTTATTTCAAGTATATTTCAACTTGCGAAATAGATTGTCTTTTGCTATTTTTTTAAGTATCATTGCAAATTAGACTAATGGTGAAAATTTTTCTTCTTTAAAACTAAAAAGGATTTTTTTATCTAAATGTATCAAATTGATTCTTTAAATAAATGTCCGCATAACAATATTTTTTACTTCTATTACATGCTTATCAAGTGAAATAATTTGAAGCATAACACCAGTACATAAATCATTTTCAGAAACAAATTACTCTAAACACCATAGAAGGATCAATAACTTCCATATTAATTTTTGATTCGGCAATCCTTATATATATCTTAATGTCATTAAGCACATCAGTGAGTATGAGCTCTCTTATAGAAGATCATTAAAATGTTTTGTTCGAATAATGTTATTAGAGCTAAGGTGTTTTTTTATCCTCTTGAACACAATGATAGCAAACGATTATATACACAACAACAATATCCATCTATTGCGACGATGGCTATAGCGACGAAAGAAGACGACTTGTCGTCGTTGAAGGGTTACCCTTTTTTTTTTAATATTTCAGGTATTGCGACAAACAGTCGTCGCAATAGGGACAGGAAGGAAAAAATATTTTTCCCAGTTGAGGGAAAATATGTTGCAACAAACTGTCGTCGCTATAGGTCAATTTTTTTTTGTTTTTTCTTTAATTATTAATGCTGATAATAAATTAATAATATTTAAAAAAGAAATTATTAAAAGCAGGTTGTGACGAGAAGTCGTCACTATAGCTTTAAGTATAATTTTTAATCACAGAAAAGCCATAGGGTTAATTATAGGGTTTTCTTCACCGAACCTTCATTTTTGCACAGACGGCCTTTTTTACTTCCAAGGGGCGATTTTCGGCGATTTTCAACATATTTGGCCGATTTCAAGGTATTTCTTTTGATATGAATCATTTGTGATGCGTATTTAACATTCATATGTTTTTTTTCCTGCAATTTTTATGACTTTTTTGATATTTTTTAAAGATTAGTTTATATGTATATGTTGGTTTGTATGTGTGAAGATTGGTTGGTATTTCTTGTGCATATGCTCGTATGTATATGTGTACTTTCGTGTATATATGATATTTTGTATGTATATGTCATTTTGTATGTGTATGTTTGTATTAGATAGTGACTTGGTATGTATGTATGTGTAGGCTGTTTTTATTTGTATGTTTGGATATGTATCTATATGTATTTGGATGGTGATTTGGTGCGTATGTATTGGATAGAGATTTGGTGCGTATGTATTGGATAGAGATTTGGTATGTATGTACGTGTTTGTATGTGTATGTTTGAGTATGTATATGTATGTGTATGTGTATGTATATGAATGTGTAAAGTTTATGGACACTTGTAATGTTTATAAATGTAAGCTATATGTGTATGTCTATGTTTGATAGTACAATTTTGTAATGTGTATGTGTTTTTTTAAACATATAGTGTTTAATTGATTAACACTTGTAATGTGTATAAAAGTGTGTATGTGTAAAGTTTATCTACTTTTTTAGGTTGTTTTATTTTTTAATGTAATACGCTGGTCAAAGTCAAACCATAGGTTCTTGACTTTATGAATTGAGATTGATTCGGGGGTCAATGGGGTGAACTTACTTAGTTCTAACAAATTAACGATAACTTAAATGTAGTGCTTTTCAGATGAAAAGAAAGGGTGATGGTGAATGTGATCATATGACTTGCAAAGGATCACATTGAACACGTTTTTGGTTGAATACTCATTTTTTTGTGAACGGTTGTGAATTAAGTAGGGTGTGATTACAGTTAACATGTTTGTAAATTGTTTTGATGACGTGTTGGGTTCTTTTGGGTTATCAAACATAATGTTTTAGTTTGAAAAATATGAGATCTAATTTGAAATATTGTTTTAAAACATGTGTCACACGTGGAAGAATTTAGGCGGTTACTATTTTAATGTTTCATTATTTGGATTTTAGTTAAAAAAACTGAAATATGGTCCGACCAGTGAACCGGTTTTTGCTATGACCCATGAACTGGCTCAAACTGTGTTCTGCTTGAAGGAGGTTCACAAGCTTACTTTGGCCTGATCAACCCTCAAGTTCCTGATTCACTGGCCGTTCAGGTCCAGTTCTTAAAACCATGGATAAAACTAATCTCATTTGTTTCTAGTTATCAGAGTAATTAAGATGTTTATCTAGATAATATTTTATCTAAAATTCCGTTAGCTAGGTTTTTTATGACTTTAATTTGTAAATTAATTGCAAAGGGTTTATGGTAAATAACAAATTCTCAAACAATATCACATTAGGACCCATTCATAATCACTATACGGTTAATACTGAATCACTGATAGATTACGTACCACCCGTTCTAAAAAGGAATTTTTTCATTAAGAAAGCCTTCCATGCCCAGTCAAAAGTAGGATGAGTGTAATTATATCACCCCGTGTATTACACAAAATAAATATTAACTATTAAATAGTTAAAATTGATAATTTTGAGATTATAAAATAATATTTGATATAAAATGATTATGCTAAGTATTAATAAGTACTTTAAGTAGTAAAACAATAATTAAAAAGTTTAATAACTATATAATTTGTATTCAATCTTCTTTTATAGTACAAGAAAATAAGATATTATTTTCGTAATTATCAACTTTTTTTTAGCGACTAATAAATACATTAAAATGGAAAAACATGAAATGAATAAATTTAACATGTTGCAAACCAGCAGTTTTATGAAAATTTATTATGTTAGATATCTTAACAACCGTTATTTTAATTATTAAGGATTAAAAATAATAAATATTTAAAATTTATAAATTTTATTTTAAAATAAGATATAGCCGAAACTTAATTACAATTATTAAATTATAATAAATTATTTAAATAAAAAGATTTATATTTTTTACAATAAATTATATAATTTAATTATTTAAAATCATTAAAATTAAATAAGAGAGATAATTAATAAAATATAGTTGAATGAGAGATAATATAAAAATGAGAAGTGTCAAAAATTAATAACAAATAAATATGAGAGTGACATGTGGCAAGTTTGTTAATACTTTATTATATAGTTTAAAGTATAGATATAGATATAGATTTGATTATGTTACAAAACCAATATATTACACATGTTAAATAAATTAAACTAGGTTTATGCCCGCGCGCTATGCGGCGGGTTAAACTAGGAAAAAAGAATAGCATCCTTAAAAGTTTACAAAATGAAAACAAATCTTGTAAATAAACTCACCTTAGAGGACGAAAGGCTCGGTTAAACAATTTTTTGTGCATCTTTACTCGTAGTAGAACTGGAAAATATAAAGCAAGAACCAATAGATATTTGTAAGACTTAAAAGATCAATTTGATTTATTAACTAATTCCGGGATCCAATGATAACATGGAGAGTTTGGGTTTAAAAATATGAAATAAGCTTACTGATTAAGAATGTGTACACATGGGAAAAAGAAAAAGTCATCACCAGATTGTAAAGATGCAAAATAGTATGCAAAATACTAACGTTGTAAGGATTGCAGAAGAGTTGTCTTGCAAACTCTCGATTCTCTAGGCCATGTTGCGCTCCAATAAAGAGTTTGTCCATCTTGTCTGATGATATAATAACCCACCTTAATTGAGGTAATCCATTAATCCTGGAAAAATTCGCCCAAATATTTGAATTTTTTTTCATGGCCTTTTTATACGAAAATAGGGTGCTAATTCATTAAGTTTTTGCTAATTAATCACCGTTTAGGATCTTACGTCGGTGTAATTAAAGCAAAAATAAATATAACTTGCAGTGTAACGCAAACATACACTTGGTTTAATTTTAAACACTTGTGAATTAGCAAAAACTTAAAAAAGGAGCCCCCGTATTTTTGTATAAAAAAGGCCATGAAAAAAATTTTTCCAAGATTTGAGCAAGTTTTGCCGGGGTTAATGGGTTACCTCAATTAAGGTGAGTTACCAACCACTCCTTGCCCTATGTGTGTGTGTGTGTGTGTGTGTATACAATATAATGATCCGTTGTTAACTCACCTTAATTGATTTAACCCAAATAACTCTATCAAGATCAACCCAAATCTTTGTTGTTCTTTTTTCATGATGTTTATTTTACATGTACAAGATTGTGTTTTTTTATGTGAATGTGTTAATTCATCAACGTTTAGGATTTAAAGAAAATGTAAGTTTGCGTTACACTGCAAAAAATTTATTTGTTTTAACGACAACTTACACTGACGTAAGATCTAAAAGGGTATAAATATGCACAAATACATAAAAGAACATAGTTTTGTATGTGTATAGTAAGGATGATGAAAGAAAAAAAACATTTAAAGAATATAGTTTAGAGAATATTATGTGATTAGAGTGTAAGTTAATTGTATTAATTTTATAGAATGGGTTCAAATCATTTTAAAATGTTTGAATTGAAGTTGATAGTTATAATTTTATAAAGTTGATTTGGGTCATTTACCCATTTGAATTGAAAGTTCATAGTTATAATATTATAAAATAGGTTTGGGTCATTTTGCCTTGTATCCATACAAGCATATTTGTGATTATTATATGTTTTAAGAGTAAGTTAATTGTTTTAGTTTCAGAAAGTGGGTTCGGGATCATTTTGAATCTTTTGAATTGACAGTTCATAGTTATAATTTTATAAAGTATGTAAACATGTATGAATTAAGTATATATCTTTTAACATATAATAGGTACAACATATTCAATCTGATTTTGATAAATAACAACAAGCCACGAAACTTGGAAAACCACTACGAACAAATGCAAAAATAGAACGAGAACAAGAGTGGGCAGAACGAGAACCAGAGCGGCCAGAACGATAAACTTTAAAAAAAACCAATGAAGTAAAATTATAAAAAAATTTAGCTCACACCTATTTTCTTGTATATTATGTATTTCACATCTTTTGTAATTGTTAAAATATTTTTACCTATTAAAGTAGGTTTATGGATTCGTTTGTAAAAGAATGTAGCTTTAAATTTTAATTATTTTTTTGCAAATTTATAGCTGGAAATTTGCGAAAAATGCAAAAGTAGTTGTTGGAAAATTTAATATTTAAAATAAAATGAAATATATTTCGTAGCAAATTTGTCGCTATGTTTAACATTTAAAGTAATATAAAATTAACCTTTGTAGAAAAGTTGTCGGTATTTATTAAGATGAAAATTAAATTTCGTAGAAAAGTTGTCGGTATATATTAAACATTTAAAATAAAATAAAAATAACTTTTGTAGAAAGTTGTCAGTATATATTAAAATTAAATATAACTTTTCACTAAATTAAAAAAATAATAAAAAATAAAAAAATAATGTTGCTGGAAATTCTTCGGAATATAAAGTAATAAATAATAATATTGCTCGATAGTAAATAATACAATTAAATAATAAAAAATATTATTGTGAGAAGTTCGTCTTTATTTTGTAGGAAACTTTTGAAATAAGTTTTGTAGAAAGTTGTCGGACCAAATATTTTTAGGTAAATCGTATGAATAATTATAGGTATTACGACAGAAAATATTTCCTATATGATTTTCTCCTACAAATACTTTTTTTAGGAAATTTCTCTCATGTGTATTTCTGACAAATTTGTCTACCAAGGAAAAAATAATTTTGCAAAAAAAAAAAATTTGGGTAGTGGGATGTTATCCTATTCATCCTATTTCATCTAATAATTTATTTTCGGTGCTCAAACTCCAAATGCTTTGTCATCAGACTCAATTTCTTAACCCTACATAGTTTAAAACAAATTCTCAAACTTTATAGTTTATAATTCGGAATTTTTAATAAAGATATTCAAAAAATTTTGCAATATTGCACAAAAATATCAGTTTGGCTACAAATATCATATTATGTAAATAAGCTGTGATATTTGAGAATTTCAAAACCTTGAATAGATCTTGAAAAAGTCTGATGAAATATTCAGTGATTTATGCACTAAAATGATGCAACATTTTTCTTTTAAGAATGACAAGGAAATGTGGTGGAAATATAGCTTGCATACATCCAAATTTACCTTGACTTGCAATGTATCACGCATCATCGATCATAAACCAAAAGTTGTGGTTGCTCACACTCAATTACGTGGGAAATTTATAGAACATTTGACTTGACTTCCATTATCAAGTGATAATAATTATAATCACTTCATTGCATATCAACCCAATAAAAGGGTTAACCTAACTAGCACCGGTTCGTTACAGGTTAGAAACTGTTTTTTTAATCGGTTTTAGATTTTTTGAAAAGCCGACGGTTTTGAACCAATTTGAAATTTCAAGATGCCATATCAGTTATTAACCGGTTTTCCAGTCCATCTAAGAAAAAATCAATTATTTGGCAGTTAACATGTTTAGGTTCAGGGGCGAAGCTCTTTGAGGGCCGGGGGGCGACCGCCTCCCCTCTTTTTTCGTCCGTAGCGTTAATTTTTCGACCGAAATGTTATTTTTAGTTAAAAATAGTGGTTTCGCCCCACGCTTCAAAAAATTAACATGTATTTTGGGTTTCAAAAATTTCCGCCCCCCTCTTAGTTCGGCCAACCTCCGCCACTATTTCGGTTATTATATCGGTTTCGGTTTTAGAGCTTGAAAAATCGATTATTAACCGAACCGGTTTCTAGTAAAATTGTTGACAAAACTTGGACTGGTTAAATGGTTCGATTATTCTAAAATCGCTTTTCTATCGGTTTACTAATTTGTGCACCTTGCCGAAACACTTGTCTTTTAATATAATTTATCTTATAACGTCTAAGAAATTCGCTTTAAATATTGAATTTTGTACATGTAATAAAAATCCCCTGACTCAGTCAAAAATTTATAAAAAGCTAGAAAAAAAAATAAAACAGCAAAAACAATTATTACTTTCTTAATTAATATCACAAACTTCAAGTCTTCAACCACATCGACATTAGGCCGGCATGTGAAATACTGAGAGTGATTTATACTCCAAAATGATGCAAAGTTTTTTTCTTTAACGACAATGAAGTGAAGTGTAGTGGAAATGGAGCTTCTATGCATGCATCCAAATTGACCTTGACTTGCTATGTATCATAAACCAAAAGTTGTGGATGGATTGCCAATCAATTATGTGAGAAATTACCAAAAGAGGCATTGCCTCAATGGTACCTAACCATGATTCTTCCAATTGGGAGATCATGGGTTCAAATTCCTCCCGTAGCGAAAAAGGGGTCTGAGGGGGTCAGGAGTTTTCTCAGTAGGGTTTCCTCCTACGGTGGTTGTGGTGGCTCATGGGAGGTCCAGGTAACTAGACGTTAGTGACATGGCCTGGAAACGGTGTGTTCACACGATTGAGACCTTCGCCGTTCAAAAAAAAATTATGTGAGAAATTGATCATTTGACTTAATGACTTCTATATTATTAAATGATAATCTTATCTTATTTATCTTATCTTATCTTATTTTATCTTATCTTACTTAACTAATAAATAAAGGTTTCTAGAGACACTTGACGTATTCCTAGAACACCTTGATTTTTTCCTCGCCTCTCTCCTATTAAATATATCATATATTAAATATTAAATATACTTTTAACACAATTTTAAATTAAAAACAAGACTTTTTTAATAAATTAAAAATATTTTAATATTAAAAAACACACTTTTGTAAAATAACAAATTATTATAAAGAGTTAAATGCCATTTTAGTCCTTGTGGTTTGACCACTTTTGCCATTTTCGTCCCCGTGGTTTGAATTTTGTCATTTTGGTCACTATGGCTTCACAACCGAGATCAACTTCTTCATTACCTATTACTTCTGCTGCTACTACTAAACGTATCCTCGCAGATTCCTGTTTTTTCCAAGAAGTCAGATAACACTAGCAATCCAGGGAAGAAAACCACATTTGTGGCCGAGAGTGTTCCTTCAACCAGGATGACCACTTTTGTTCCTGTACTTGTTTCTAACAATGAAATTCTGAGTATGTTTCAACAGGTTCAGCAACAAATGTTGGATTAACAGAAAATGAATCAGAGGCTTCTTAGAGAAATGGAAACTTTGAGGGCGGAAAAGAATAAGCAAAAATAGACTTCCACTCCATTGGCTCCAAGAATTCTGGATTTCGGGACGTCAGGGATGTCTGTGAATCACTCAGGAGACTTTATTCCCATGCAGACTAGTCTCGGGGATCCCTTAGGATCCCAAGGGTTAAGGATATCTCGGGATAATACCAATATCCCGGGAACTTCTTATCTGACTGTCACACCCCCACCTCTCGTCACCTGAGAATGATGTCATCAAAAGGGTAGCGGAAGCATAGTGGTGATGTCTCAGAGCATGAGGGGTGACTTACTTGATCCGGTATCATCATAGCACACAGATTACGAAAAGTAAAACTTATATTACAAGGTTCGTGGTTACAAATATTATTACAGTTTATACATATTACAATTTATTTAATTACAGTTATTGATAGTGCTGTGAGTGCATCCTCACCGTTGTCCTTGATTGCCTGCAAAAGTTTTAGTTTCGAAAACATCAGCACAAAGCTGGTGAGTTCATACAATTTAGTTAAATCATATGATATGACAGTTAAGTTCAAATACATGTTCACAGTTCCGGATAACCATGGGACCCATATCTAGTTCCTTTCGGACGATATGTTCAGTTCTCGATATTACCCGTCGGTACATATCTTATTGCCTCATTATCTTAATGTCTATCACACCATTAAGAAGTTCAGGAAACAGATAACAAACATTCACACCAGGGGAGATGCAATCCTCCCAGTGAATGGGGTGTCAACCGATAGTACTATCAATGTTTTCTGCTCGGCCACACATGGGTTCACTAGATACAGTTCAAGAATGAGGACTTTGATATCATGATAGAGATACTAACGGCAACAATCCCATGAAATCCACAAATTCAGTTAATCACATGAAATCACGCAGATAACAGTGACACATATCATATGATCAAGAAAAGTTTAGCAGTTATACCCCGATGTTTATAAAACATTAAAAGAACAGGGGTGGTACGAAACTCACCTGAGTTCAGATGAGTGCTAAGATCTCGCGTAACTGGTGCTAATAATGTAAATCTGCATTAGGTTATATTTGATTAATGATTTATGTTCTAACCTGCTGATTAAATCTGTTTGAACGTTCAATGTCATAGACATTGTAATGAAAAGTCATCAAACCGATATTCGGTGTTTAATTAGTTATTGAATCTAATATCATACAATGTATGATAATGTAGGTACCTAGACTGATTTAGATACCTAATATGAAGTTGATGACATGCTTGATTAATCAAAATAATCTCTGATTAACCAGTTAGGTAATGTTGTTGATTATGCTCCTGAAACAGTTTTCAGATGAAATCACAGCTTAGGAATGATTAATTCTGGTTACTGGTTATCCAGATATCACAAAACATAACAATGTGACATTGGAATATGTTAAACAATCATGTTTAAAATACTAATCTGACTGTTATCATAAACACCAGACAGTTATTCCAATGGGTAGGTTAATGATTGTGATTAGTTTGAAATGCCTGAGATTAACCTTGCATTTCAAAGATTAATCAAAATAATCACCTACATTGTCATAATTAAATGGTTTAAACCATTATAATCATTGTTATGATTTGGTGGAAACCGGGCATTATAACGGATCAAAACAAGGATTTAACCGTTAGAACTTCGTGTTCTTCGTTTATAATCAATCCTAGCCATCATCTAGGCAATAATCAACAATCCTAACTATCTCATTACGTTCAAAATCAAGATCTAATCAATCAAAATCAAACTAGAAGGTTAAAACGAATCATTACCTAAACAGACGGATATCTGCGGATGAAACTACGATCAGTACTTGTATACACGTTTTCTGGCTTCAAAGATGCGATCTGGTGGCTTCAAGATGGTGTTTTGATGGTGTATGTGTGTGTGTTTTCGTCTGGGAACGGAGCAGAAGCGAAGAAGAATAAACTTCTTTCTTGCATGAAATCTGATTAAAAGGATCAGATCATTCCACCGCCTCATCCGTCGCGTACCGCGACGGAGAGTCTATTTTGGCTTCGCGTACCGCGAAGTTTTTCGGGAATCTGAGATATTTTACAATCATTGCGTACCGCGGAGGACTCTCAAGCCCACCTCCGCGTACCGCGATAAGCCCTTTCGACCAATACTTAGAGATTTTTCTTCGTTTTTCGATTCCGGACAATCCGTAACTCCGTTTCGCGATCCGTTTTCTCCTATGTTCTCGATTTCTCGCATACTTTAAACCTGCAATAATTACAATTATCAATTTCGCGCGGATTTCTAGAACAACCAAACGTGTGAACGTCATTGATGACGTAGTCTTTACCTGCAATTGTCACAGTCTCCTCCTGTTACAGAAATTTCGTCCCGAAATTTAGTGAAGACTTATCTGTCGACAATTGTCTATGAGAACAAGTGAGGATATTTTGCTTTCATCTGATCTTCACGTTCCCAGGTATATTCAGGTCCTCGTTGAGAGTTCCAGCGAACTTTAACGATTGGTATGCGACTGCGTTTGAGTACCTTAACTTCTCGATCCATTACTTCTACCGGTTCTTCGGTAAACTGAAGTTTATCATCGATCTGAAGTTCTTCGAGAGGTACGATCAAAGATTCATCGTTTAAACACTTTTTCAGATTTGATACGTGAAAAACGTCATGAATGTTACTGAGTTCAAGAGGTAATTCGAGTCTGTAGGCTACAGATCCAATTCGTTCAAGAATTTTAAATGGCCCTATAAATCTCGGTGAGAGTTTACCTCGTTTACTAAATCTGAAAATGCCCTTCCAGGGTGATACTTTCAACATTACACGATCACCAACTTGGAATTCTAGTGGTCTACGACGGTTATCAGCATAACTCTTTTGACGATCGCGAGCAGCTTTAATTCGTTCTTGAATCAGTGCGATCTTGTCAGTGGTTTCTTGGATGAATTCTGGGCCAATGATTTGATTTTCTCCTATTTCCGACCAGCAAATAGGAGATCTGCACTTGCGCCCATACAGTGCCTCGAATGGAGCGCATTGTATGCTGGTATGGTAGCTGTTATTGTACGAGAATTCCACAAGTGGAAGATGAATATCCCAGCTACCTCCAAAATCAATCACACAGCTTCTGAGCATGTCTTCTAACGTTTGATTTGTTCGCTCCGTTTGCCCATCCGTTTGTGGATGATAGGATGTGCTCATATTGATTTGCGTGCCCAGAGCATTCTGAAGAGTTTGCCAAAATCGCGACATAAATCGACTATCTCTGTCAGAAATGATAGAGATCGGTACTCCATGTCGAGATACAATCTCATTAACATAGAGTTTAGCCAGTCGATCCATAGAGTAATCTTCTCGGATGGGTAAGAAATGCGCAGATTTAGTAAGGCGATCAACGATAACCCATATCGAGTCATGGTTACGTGACGTTTTGGGTAGTTTTGTAATGAAATCCATAGAGATCTGATCCCATTTCCAGATGGGAATCTCAGGTTGTTGGAGTAACCCAGAAGGTCGTTGGTGTTCAGCCTTCACTTTAAGACACGTTAAGCATCGGTCCACGTATTCTGATACGTTTCTCTTCATCCCAGGCCACCAGTAAAAATCTCTAAGATCTTTATACATTTTATCGGCACCTGGATGAATAGAATACCTGGATTTGTGCGCCTCATCCAAGATAATTGTTCGAGAGTTACCGAATAGAGGAATCCACATTCGGTCTTTGAAATACAACAGTCCATCAACCTTAGTATCAAGTTTCTTATCTAATCCTCTTAGTCCCTCAGCAAAATAATTCGTTGTTTGTAAAGCTTGTTGCTGAGCATTTCTAATCTGAGGAATTAGACTAGTTTGGATAGTCAAACCTAACGCTCTCACACGTAGGGGTTTGACCCGTTCCTTGCGACTCAAGGCATCGGCCACAACATTTGCCTTGCCTGGGTGATAACGGATTTCACAATCATAATCGTTCAAGAGTTCAACCCATCGCCTTTGTCGCATGTTCAACATTTTCTGATCTAGAATATGTTGGAGACTTTTGTGATCCGTGTACACAATACACTTGGTTCCGTACAGATAATGTCTCCAAATCTTGAGTGCAAACACAACTGCACCAAGTTCTAGATCATGAGTGGTATAGTTCTTCTCGTGTACTTTTAACTGCCGAGAAGCGTAAGCGATCACCTTATCGTTCTGCATTAAAACACACCCAAGTCCCTGACGGGAAGCATCACAATAAACCGTGAAGTTATCTGTACCTTCCGGTAGTGCTAAGATAGGTGCATTGCAGAGTTTATGTTTCAACAGTTGGAAAGCCTCCTCCTGTTGGGAACCCCATATAAACGGTTGGTTCTTCTGAGTCAAAGTGGTAAGTGGCAGAGCGATTTTTGAAAAGTTCTTGATAAATCGACGATAATAACCTGCCAACCCCAAGAATTGACGTATTTCAGTCGGGGTTCGAGGTGTCTCCCATTGTTCTACCGCTTTGATCTTACTGGGATCCACTTGAATACCATTCTCATTCACAACATGCCCCAAAAACTGAACTTCTCGTAACCAAAATTCACACTTGGAAAATTTGGCATATAGCTGTTCACGTGCTAGAAGTTCTAAGATGAGTTTCAGATGTTGGGCATGTTCCTGCTGGTTCCGGGAATAAATGAGAATATCATCAATAAATACAATCACAAACTTATCCAGATAAGGTCTACATACTCGGTTCATCAGATCCATAAAAACTGCAGGTGCATTGGTTAAACCAAACGGCATTACTAAAAACTCGTAATGTCCGTACCGGGTTCGGAAAGCAGTTTTTGGAACATCATTGTCATGGATTCGCAACTGATGATATCCGGACCTCAAATCAATTTTTGAGAAATATGTAGCACCTTGCAACTGATCAAACAGATCATCAATACGAGGTAATGGATAACGGTTCTTGATTGTCAGTTTATTGAGTTCCCTGTAGTCGATACACATCCTGAATGATCCATCTTTCTTTTTCACAAAAAGAATTGGTGCTCCCCAGGGTGAAAAACTGGGTCGAATGAAACCTTTATCAAGAAGTTCCTGTAATTGACCTGAAAGTTCTTGCATTTCAGATGGCGCAAGCCGATACGGGGCTTTAGCAACAGGTGCAGCGCCAGGAATCAAGTCAATACGAAATTCAACCTGTCTTGTTGGGGGTAATCCTGATATATCTTCAGGAAAAACTTCAGGAAAATCTTTGACTACTGGGATATCAGTGATACGTGTAGGTGAAGAATTGTGCTCGGTCACGTGTGCCAGGAAAGCATAACAGCCTTTCCTTAAAAATTTCTGAGCCCGCATACAAGATATGAGACCAAGTTTTCTACCGGCTCGTTCTCCTTGAACTACCAGTGTATTACCATTAGGTAATGGAATACGGATCACCTTAGTTTGACATACAACTTCCGCTTGGTTATCAGAAAGCCAATCCATGCCTACTACGACATCAAAGCTACCAAGCTCAATAGGAAGTAAATCGATACAGAAAAGGTGATCATTCAGATTCAAGGAACATCCTTGAATAACACTGCTAGTTTTGATCATCTTGCCGTTTGCAAGTTCAATGACATAAGGAGTTTCTAGTTCTACCGTAGGCAATGAAAGTAATGATGCAAATTCAGGAGAAATAAAACTCTTATCTGCTCCTGTGTCAAATAAAACTGATGCATAAAGATTATTGAGAAGGAACGTACCAGTGACAATGTTTGCATCATGTCTTGCCTCGGCTGCACCAATCTGAAAAGCTCTACCCCTAGCTTGATTCCCTGGATTGGTGTTATTGGTTGGACAATTGCGCATGAGGTGATCAGGGCTTCCACAAGTGTAACACGACCGGTTCGTTTGAGCAGTGGGTCGTGGAGCTTGGTTTGGTTGACGAGCAGGAAAGTTGCAGTATTTAGCATAGTGTCCTACCCGATTACATTTTGCACAAACAGGACATGGTCCTGTGTGATGGTAGGGACACCTATCACATTTGGGCGCCGGCCCAGTGTAAACTTTCCTCTCCGGTACCGCCGCTCCATAGTTTTTCACGGTTGGTTTGTTCTGACTGGTTTCAGCTGGAGCTTTGGTCTTGGACTTTCCAAACCATTTACGTTTGGTACCTTTAGAAACGTTCGAGGTACCAGCTTCACTACGGCCCACGGCCGTCTGAGATTTTGAGATCAATGTACCACTTCTTACCGCCTCATCGGTAAGCTTGGTGGTCAACAGAATGGTTCTTTTAAGGGTTGTGGGTTCAGCAGCAGTTACATTTCCCCGAATCTGGGGAACCAACCCTTTGATATACTTCTCAATCAATGCTGCCTCCGTTGGAAACATATTGGGAAGTAGACAAGTAAGTTCATGAAAACGATCGGTGTAGGCTAAACAATCAGCACCGACCATTGAGTGACTCCAGAATTCCTCCTGAAGTTTTTGGATTTCAGTGATTGGGCAGTACTCTGACATAATCAGAGTTTTGAATTCATTCCAGCCCATAGAATCAACTGTAACAGAACCCAAAGTTTTAGCCTGGGTATTCCACCAGGTAAGAGCTGATTCTTTCAAAGAACAGGCAGCATAAGACACCTTATGCTCCTCCAGACACTGGCTGATTTTCAGTTTTGTTTCCATCTCCTCGATCCACCTAAGGAGTCCAGCCGCTCCTTCCCTACCTGTGAAAGTAGGTGGGTTACAGGAAGCAAAGTATTTATACGTACATCCCTGTCGTGGTGGATCAGGAGCAGTAGTAGTTGTGCCTGTGGTATGAACAGTTTCAACGTGTCCACCTGTGGCATTATGTTCCACATGACCAGACCCAGAAGTGACATGTGGCTGTGGTGGTATTACAATGCCAGCAGCCGATAACTGTTCCTTTACGATTCGGGCTATAGCTGCTTCATTCAATACCGACCCACTAGAAGCTGCCATTGGTGTCGGGTTTGGGTCCTGGTTCACCATAGGAACGGTATTTGTTTCAGAAACAGGTGGTGGAACTGGATTCGGTTCAGGGGAAGTAATATTCTCGGTAGCTTTCTTAGCTGGACGACCTCTTTTCGGAGCCATAGTTCTGCTCACATGCAGACAAACTCAGGTCAGTTCAAGAATATTAAAGATATAACCCTTTTTAATCACATAACTCAACCATGTTCAGACATGCTGATAATTTCATGTTGAAATGTGATCATTCAAGTATTCAAGTATAACTACATTGAAAAGATCCAGATACGTTCTCAATTCACACTAGTCATTCAGATATTCGTAGTTATACTTAGTCCTGTTATTTCCAAAACATGTGTAGAGTATAACCCAACTCATTGCCTCGCAATACATGTTTTTAGAGATATGTTCATACAGGACTAGAATATGTTCTCACACAAATCCTCTGATATGTTCTCAGTTCATGTAATAGATATGTTCTCACACAACAACAGATATGTTCACGTGTTCTCGTACAGTATGGCTCTCGTACTGTACTTTAGTTACAGATATGTTCTCATTAGATATGTTCTCGTTCAGATATGTTCTCGTACAGTATGGCTCTCGTACTGTACTTTTAGTTAATATATTCGCATACAGTATGGCTCTCGTACTGTATTTTCGCGCAATATATGTTTTTAGTTAAATATATTCGCATACAGTATGGCTCTCGTACTGTATATCAGCGCAATATATTTTCAGTTAGATATATTTGCATACAGTATTGCTCTCGTACTGTATTTTAGTTACTGATATGTTCTCGTTAGATATGTTCTCGTTCACATTACAGATACGTTCTCGTTCAGATATGTTCTCGTACAGTATGGCTCTCGTACTGTACTTTTAGTTAATATATTCGCATACAGTATGGCTCTCGTACTGTATTTTCGCGCAATATATGTTTTTAGTTAAATATATTCGCATACAGTATGGCTCTCGTACTGTATTTTCGCGCAATATATGTTTTTAGTTAAATATATTCGCATACAGTATGGCTCTCGTACTGTATATCAGCGCAATATATTTTCAGTTAGATATATTTGCATACAGTATTGCTCTCGTACTGTATTTTAGTTACTGATATGTTCTCGTTAGATATGTTCTCGTTCACATTACAGATACGTTCTCGTTCAGATATGTTCTCGTACAGTATGGCTCTCGTACTGTACTTTTAGTTAATATATTCGCATACAGTATGGCTCTCGTACTGTATTTTCGCGCAATATATGTTTTTAGTTAAATATATTCGCATACAGTATGGCTCTCGTACTGTATTTTCGCGCAATATATGTTTTTAGTTAAATATATTCGCATACAGTATGGCTCTCGTACTGTATATCAGCGCAATATATTTTCAGTTAGATATATTTGCATACAGTATTGCTCTCGTACTGTATTTTAGTTACTGATATGTTCTCGTTAGATATGTTCTCGTTCACATTACAGATACGTTCTCGTTCAGATATGTTCTCGTACAGTATGGCTCTCGTACTGTACTTTTAGTTAATATATTCGCATACAGTATGGCTCTCGTACTGTATTTTCGCGCAATATATGTTTTTAGTTAAATATATTCGCATACAGTATGGCTCTCGTACTGTATTTTCGCGCAATATATGTTTTTAGTTAAATATATTCGCATACAGTATGGCTCTCGTACTGTATATCAGCGCAATATATTTTCAGTTAGATATATTTGCATACAGTATTGCTCTCGTACTGTATTTTCGCACAATATATATATTTTTAGTTCGACATATTCGCATACAGTATGGCTCTCGTACTGTATATCAGCGCAATATGTTTTCAATTAGATACGTTCTCATACTGATATGTTCATAGATACGTTCTCATACTGATATGTTCATAGATACGTTCTCATACTGATATGTTCATAGATACGTTCTCATACTGATATGTTCATAGATACGTTCTCATACTGATATGTTCATAGATACGTTCTCATACTGATATGTTCATAGATACGTTCTCATACTGATATGTTCATAGATACGTTCTCATACTGATATGGATATAGTGTTCACATAACATACAACAGATATACAGAAACAAACGTTTGATTAAAACAACACTGTTATTATAGAACTATAAAGTTTATGATACAAAGAGTACCCTCATAATACATCCATACAAACAACCTATCCGTCTATGAGATGTACAATGAAAATCCCAAAAATGTGGGTCAACTGATCTGACTTACCGTAAGAAATACGGTAAACAGGCTAACACTATAGCTATAGTAGCAAGTACTATAGCTAACCAGATAAGTCTAGCCTCGGTGCTCAGCGTACCGAGCGTCCAGATCAGTCCCTGCAGCCTTTCCCCAAAGGCTGCCACCTGCTGCTTACATGCAGCAATCATTTCCCTCCACCAAGTCCTCCGAAGGCGATCCTCAATGGTCGCCCTCCAGGCTAGGGTGTCCGCACCCTGAGTAGTCACATGGTCCATAAGAGCCAGGTGAGACGCGAGAATCTCCAACACCGTATTACGGGTGTCCTCCATCGTGGCATGGTGCTGCTGCAAATCCTGTCGGAGGCCCAGCAGGTCCTGAGATACCTGCTGTACCTGAGCCCGAAGCTCAGCCTGGTGGGAGGATTCTCCCACCTCGTGTACTGGTGCTGGCTCGTCACGTGGAGCCATGGGGCGTCGTGGAGGTAGTCCCGTAGTCTTGCGGGCCTGGCCCCGCATACGCCTGAGCCCGTCCCATGCCGGGGCTCTGTGTGGTGAGGAGCTCTGCCTCCTCATGGCCGAAGCGTCGGCCAGCGGTGAGTGGGGTGGACTGTGCACCGGTGGGGATCCCGGTGGTGGTGGTGGTATGAACGGAGATCCGGGCGGTAGTGGTGGTACAAAAGGAGATCCGGGTGGTGTAGCTGATAGCTGTGGTCCCACCTGAGATGATACAGAAGACGCATGAGATGGTACTGCACCCGAGCTCGATCCCGAGCTATCACTGGGTGTGTCGTCAAGGATGATGTAAGGGAATCTCTGGTAAATATAGTTTTCTCCCGGGTTCGCCATTGCTGAATAAACAAAGTTCTAGATCAGTATCATGAAATAAACATTGAATAATAATATTCAATACAAACATGATATGATATCTCTTCTTATCTCAAAGCAACTATTAGTCTTTAGAATTGTTAGTGTTTTGCTTGAATTAAATCAAACTAGAATGCACACGTGTTGCAAATTTCAGTTATGCTGGCCACTCATAACTGGAATTTGTACCACCTGATTATCCTGGTTTAATTCAAAACAAGTTTTGTTCAATATTAATGTTCGGTGCTCTCTGTGTTACTATACGAACCTATGGTTATAGTCTAGGTTTCTAAGTCAACCTAATTCTCTATAACCTGTGTCTCTGATACCACCCTGTCACACCCCCACCTCTCGTCACCTGAGAATGATGTCATCAAAAGGGTAGCGGAAGCATAGTGGTGATGTCTCAGAGCATGAGGGGTGACTTACTTGATCCGGTATCATCATAGCACACAGATTACGAAAAGTAAAACTTATATTACAAGGTTCGTGGTTACAAATATTATTACAGTTTATACATATTACAATTTATTTAATTACAGTTATTGATAGTGCTGTGAGTGCATCCTCACCGTTGTCCTTGATTGCCTGCAAAAGTTTTAGTTTCGAAAACATCAGCACAAAGCTGGTGAGTTCATACAATTTAGTTAAATCATATGATATGACAGTTAAGTTCAAATACATGTTCACAGTTCCGGATAACCATGGGACCCGTATCTAGTTCCTTTCGGACGATATGTTCAGTTCTCGATATTACCCGTCGGTACATATCTTATTGCCTCATTATCTTAATGTCTATCACACCATTAAGAAGTTCAGGAAACAGATAACAAACATTCACACCAGGGGAGATGCAATCCTCCCAGTGAATGGGGTGTCAACCGATAGTACTATCAATGTTTTCTGCTCGGCCACACATGGGTTCACTAGATACAGTTCAAGAATGAGGACTTTGATATCATGATAGAGATACTAACGGCAACAATCCCATGAAATCCACAAATTCAGTTAATCACATGAAATCACGCAGATAACAGTGACACATATCATATGATCAAGAAAAGTTTAGCAGTTATACCCCGATGTTTATAAAACATTAAAAGAACAGGGGTGGTACGAAACTCACCTGAGTTCAGATGAGTGCTAAGATCTCGCGTAACTGGTGCTAATAATGTAAATCTGCATTAGGTTATATTTGATTAATGATTTATGTTCTAACCTGCTGATTAAATCTGTTTGAACGTTCAATGTCATAGACATTGTAATGAAAAGTCATCAAACCGATATTCGGTGTTTAATTAGTTATTGAATCTAATATCATACAATGTATGATAATGTAGGTACCTAGACTGATTTAGATACCTAATATGAAGTTGATGACATGCTTGATTAATCAAAATAATCTCTGATTAACCAGTTAGGTAATGTTGTTGATTATGCTCCTGAAACAGTTTTCAGATGAAATCACAGCTTAGGAATGATTAATTCTGGTTACTGGTTATCCAGATATCACAAAACATAACAATGTGACATTGGAATATGTTAAACAATCATGTTTAAAATACTAATCTGACTGTTATCATAAACACCAGACAGTTATTCCAATGGGTAGGTTAATGATTGTGATTAGTTTGAAATGCCTGAGATTAACCTTGCATTTCAAAGATTAATCAAAATAATCACCTACATTGTCATAATTAAATGGTTTAAACCATTATAATCATTGTTATGATTTGGTGGAAACCGGGCATTATAACGGATCAAAACAAGGATTTAACCGTTAGAACTTCGTGTTCTTCGTTTATAATCAATCCTAGCCATCATCTAGGCAATAATCAACAATCCTAACTATCTCATTACGTTCAAAATCAAGATCTAATCAATCAAAATCAAACTAGAAGGTTAAAACGAATCATTACCTAAACAGACGGATATCTGCGGATGAAACTACGATCAGTACTTGTATACACGTTTTCTGGCTTCAAAGATGCGATCTGGTGGCTTCAAGATGGTGTTTTGATGGTGTATGTGTGTGTGTTTTCGTCTGGGAACGGAGCAGAAGCGAAGAAGAATAAATTTCTTTCTTGCATGAAATCTGATTAAAAGGATCAGATCATTCCACCGCCTCATCCGTCGCGTACCGCGACGGAGAGTCTATTTTGGCTTCGCGTACCGCGAAGTTTTTCGGGAATCTGAGATATTTTACAATCATTGCGTACCGCGGAGGACTCTCAAGCCCACCTCCGCGTACCGCGATAAGCCCTTTCGACCAATACTTAGAGATTTTTCTTCGTTTTTCGATTCCGGACAATCCGTAACTCCGTTTCGCGATCCGTTTTCTCCTATGTTCTCGATTTCTCGCATACTTTAAACCTGCAATAATTACAATTATCAATTTCGCGCGGATTTCTAGAACAACCAAACGTGTGAACGTCATTGATGACGTAGTCTTTACCTGCAATTGTCACACTGACTCCCATTACTAGCAACACATTCAACTATTCTCCCATTGATACTACTAACTTTGGTTCTGTGCAGGAGTCCGGATTAACTCCGTAAGTGGCTAAGGAAATTCAGAAACTCAGGGATATGATCTCTAGTGTTCCCGAAGTTGTCAAGCCTATTCCTGATGTTCCTGTCACAACCCACAGGATATCTAGGTTTGCCCCACCAATATGTGATGCTGAGATCCCGAAGAGATTCCAAATTCCAACCATGAAGCTCTATGATGGGACTACAGACCCTGAAGAACATGTGGCACAATATAGGGAAAGGATGGAAACTAACCATATACCTCCACATTTGAAGGAAGCATGCTTATGCAAAGGATTTGGTTCAACATTGACAGGGGCAGCCCTGAAATGGCTGCTTAACGTTCCTCCCTATTCTATTACTTCATTTGCTCATTTAATTAATATGTTTAACAATCAGTTTTCTTGTAGTAGGACCTTTGAAAGGCTGACTAGTGATCTCTACAGGGTAACCCAGGGACCTGACGAATCCCTCAGGAGTTATGTCAACAAATTTGGCAAAGAATCCCTGGATATCCCTAATCTTGACATCACTACGGCTGTTCAAGCATTTAAGATGGGTTTACAAAGAGACTCACCATTTTATGATGACTTGGTTATGAATCCTTGCTGGAACATGGATGAAGTTCGAAACCGTGCATTGAGATTTATAAGATTGGAGGATGATAAGGAGATCCAGAAAAGAATCACCACTACACCTCCAAACGATCAAGGAAAGAGAAAGTTGGATTCGCCTACCAACAATTCGTTCAAATTCAAACCATACTAAAAAGTTGATAATCACAAGATAAATTCGGTGGATGAAGATGAGGATGACGAAGAATATCCCAGGATATCTGAATATTGTTTTTCTGTAGATATTCCTGAATTGATGTGTGCTATGCAGGACTTAGGTGAAAAAGCTAGGTGGCCACCAAAGGAAAAGAAGTTCGCAACCAGGGATAAATCTAAGTGGTGTGCTTTTGATGAAGACTTCGGCCACAAAACCGATGATTGCATTGCACTAAGGAATGAAATAAGCTATCTACTAAGCAAAGGACATCTCAAAGAACTATTGGGGAAAAAGAAACAAAGAAGACAGGATTCCAACAGATTCCTAAAAAGAGCCGCATCCCCACCTAAGGATGCAAAGGTAATCAACTTTATTTCTGGTGGTTCTGATATTTGTGGTACCTCTTACTCTGCAGCTAGGAAACATGCTAAAGAAGCCAAGTTGGAGAATGGAGAGAGACCCACGAAAACGTCAACACTCACCACAGAGACCGTGGTATCCTTTGAAGAACAAGACCGCGAGAATATCTTGGATCCTCATCATGACGGGTTAGTAATTACATTATATGTTGCTAACCACTATGTACGCAGGATACTTATAGATGGAGGAAGCTCAGTCAACATCATCCAATTGGAAACACTGAAAAGGATGAATATCCCTGAATCAGAGATTACAACCAAATCTTTGGTCCTGGTCAGATTCAGTGGTGAAGCTAAAGCCACTGTTGGAGAAATCAAGCTACCGGTGCACATCGAGGGGGTAAACTCTATGCAACGCTTTTGTATTATACATTCCCTATCTTGTTGTAATATTATACAAGGTAGACCTTGGATACATGACATGAAAGCGGTCCCTTCGACCTATCATCAATGTGTCAAGATGCCAACACCATGGGGAGTAGTGAAGATCAACAGTGATCAGCAAGAAGCCAAGAAGTGCTATTCGTCATCGATGAAGGAAACAACCAAACCTTCATCAGTATAGCAATCAAAGTGCGACCTTGGGGATACTCAGGAATATAGGGGAAAGGAAGTAAAAGAAGTACCTTTAGATCCCGATGATCCTAAGATCAAGGTCTTTATAGGGACAAATATCCCTGAGGATATTGAAGAGAAACTGATTTCTTTTCTGAAATCTAGAGTTTCCACATTCGCATGGAAACATGAGGATATGACAAGAATATCCTCAGATGTGATTACACATATGTTAGGGATAGATAGGAATATTAAGCCTGTCCACCAAAAGAGAAGGAAGTACGCACCGGAGAGAAATCTAATCATTCAAGAGGAAGTAGAAAAACTCCTCAAAGCAAAAATGATTAGAGAGGTGAAATTTCCAAAGTGGTTAGCCAATGTAGTCGTGCTGCAAAAGAAGAATGGAAAGTGGAGAGTTTGTGTAGATTACACAGACCTCAACAAGGCGTGTCCTAAAGATCCATTTCCATTACCACATATAGATTCCATGGTAGATGCAACAACAGGACATGAAATGTTAACTTTCATGGATACCTCAGCAGGCTTTCAACAAATTCAAATGGAACCCTCGGACCAAGAAGACACGGCCTTCATGACGCCAACAGTGATATATTGCTACACAACAATGCCAATTGGCTTGAAGAATGCTGGAGCCACATACCAGAGACTTGTCAACATGATGTTCAAAGAGAAACTAGGGGAAACTATGGAAGTATATATTGATGATTTGGTGGTCAAATCGAAAATAACTGAGAGTCACCTTAAGGATCTTCAGGAATCCTTCGATATCCTGGACCGCTACAATATGAAACTTAACCCATCTAAGTGTCATTTTGGGGTAAGATCAGGAAAGTTCTTGGGATATATGGTCACTAAAAGTGGAATAGAGGCTAGCCCGGAACAAATTCAAGATATCTTAAACCTCAAATCCCCAAAGAACATAAAAGAAGTGCAAAGATTAACAGGAAGAATAGCTGCACTCAATAGATTTATCTCAAGGTCTTCTGAAAAATTTAAAGGATTCTACGATATCCTTAAAAAGAGTAAGAAGTTCCAATGGGATGAAGAACATGAGAAGGCACTTCAGGATCTGAAGGAATATTTATCCTCATCGCCGTTGCTCATGAGACCAGAAAATGGTGAACCACTATCACTATACTTAACAGTATCCCGAACTACTGTAAGTGATGTGCTAGTTAAGGATCATCAAGGAACACAACAGTGATATGCTAGTTAAGGATAATCAAGGAACACAACACCCTGTATACTATGTAAGTAAAAGCCTAGTAGATGCTGAAACTAGATATTCTCACTTAGAAAAGCTAATTTTGGCTTTGGTTATGGCATCAACTAAACTAAGACACTACTTTGAGACACATATAATACACATTAAGACAAATTATCCCATCAAATCTGTATTGAGAAAACCTAAGCTATCAGGAAGGATGGCAAAATGGTCAGTTAAACTCAGTACCTATGATTTGATCTATGAATCAAGAACAGCAATTAAGTCACAAGCCTTAGCAGACTTTGTGGTGATTTTAGTAGTGATCTACAACCAGAAGTGGATTTAGAAGTCAAACTCTTAGATGAAGATACTGGTGAATGGACTTTGTTCACAGATGGATCTTCAAATATAAGAGGAACAGGACTAGGCATCATACTAAAATCGCCACGGGGGGGCATAATATCCCAATCAATTAGTTGTGAATTTCAAGCAACTAACAATGAAGCAGAATATGAGACCCTAATAGAAGGACTTCAATTAGCTAGGGATATGAACATTAGAAACCTACATGTTTTTATCTATTCCCTACTAATAGCCAATCAATTTAACGGATATTATATGACTAAAGGAGATAAATTGGCAAAATACTTAGAAATAGTTAAGGATATTTCAGGATATTTTTACAACTTTGATATCGCTTAAGTACCAAGGGATGAGAATGCTGAAGCGGATGCATTGGCAAACCTAGCATCATCCCTAAGAATCCCTGAGGATATTAATATTCCTATCCTACATATTTTAAGACAAGCGATAGATATGCAGGATATAGATCAGGATAGTGAACCCGAGAATACCGAAGTTCATCACTCAAAAGCACATGTAATATCCTGGACTATCCCTATTAAGAACTACCTTCAAACAGGAAAAATACCTGATGAAGAAACAAATCCTAGAGCTTTTAAAGCAAAAGTATCTAGATACACAATCATACGAGATATCTTATATAGGAAATCAATATCAGGCCCATACTTAAGGTGTTAGGAAAAACCCGAAAGTTTGGAAGTAATGAAAGATATCCATGAAAGAGATTGTGGAAATCACACTAGAGGTAGAGCATTATTCTCGAAGATCCTGAGAACAGGATACTTTTGGCCAACCATGAGAAGAGATGCAATGTCTTATTCCCAAAAGTGTGATGCTTGTCAAAGATATATCAATATACTTCATCAACCAGCTGAACCCCTACATCCAATAGTCTTATCATGGCCATTCATGAAATGGGGGATGGATATAGTAGGAAAATTACCCAAAGCACCAGGAGGAAACGTGTTTATGCTTGCTATGACAGATTACTTCTCAAAGTGGACTGAGGTAGAAGCCTTTGTACAAGTTAGAGAAAAATAAGTAATCGCATTCATAAAAAGGAATATCTTGACTAGATTTGGAATACCTACTGAAATCACTTGTGACAATGGGTCTCAGTTCATAGGCAAAAGGACCACAAACTTTTGTGAAAGCTGGGGCATAAAGATGATCACCTCTACACCTGTTCATCCTCAAGCTAATGGTCAAGCAGAATCAAGCAACAAGATTATAATTGTAACAGCAAGTACCAGATCGTCCGGCAAGTCCGTACGGTACGTGTACTTTCTACAGTAACTATGTGTACTTATACGATTGTAAACAGTACTTGAATTAACAGGATCTTAAATACAAGAAAACGTTGTACGTATTTTCGTATAAACTTAAATACATTGAGTACAACGTACATTTGGAACATTTGTTACATTTATTAAGTGAAAACTTAATTACAGTTGACACAACAAATCACGAGAAACAACGATGCTCAAACAATACTCAGAAACATATCGGTTGCGATCTGATGTCCACAATTGACAGGAATCAGATGACCGACAAGTCAGTACAAGAACAATGTGAAAACAGGATGTTTAGTTGAGTCCGACAGTGAGGAAACACAATTCAAACACAATTACAGTGTTATTTCAGAACAACGAACTGACAGTGTGTTTGCGTGGGTGACGATTCACACAAACATATCTGTGAGTTTAGAGTTCTGAAATAATGACTGAAAAGTAGAAAGCAAAAGTCAGAAAGCAAAACCATCGTCGTATTCGTTCGGGTGACGATTCGAACGAATTACGCGCGAAGGTGACGCGATCTGACGAAACGAAAACGAAAACACGACACGAACAAAAGTAATTTAATAAAATAAAATAAATAACATTTTACAATTTTGAAACTCATCAAAATAATTAATTTAAACTCTTTTTATTTAAATCCATTTAAATTACGCGTAATTTTCCGGAAACGTAACAAATTAACGAACCGAGCAACGAAAACGAACCCGAACACCCTCGGGGTATAAATACACATAAATGAGTGTAATTATCTCATTTCCCACTCCATCTTCTTCCCCACAACTCAAATCCCGGTTTTGAAAACCCTAGCCACCATGAAACTTCAAACAAGCATAACTTCCTCATTTCTCATCCGATTTGAGTGATTCTTTCGCCCACGCGTAGCCCTCGACTTCCTCTACATGAAAGTACAGTGGATCTAAGCTTATCACCACTGAAAAACGAGGTATGATGCTGTGAAGAGTCACGAAAATAGGGTTTTCTCACCCTTGTTCAACCACCACCTTCTAAATCGTTTCTAAGCCTCCCTCTACCACCCCACGACCACCAGAACCCTCCTTAACATGTTCTATCCTCGAAAACACAGCTGAGTTTTGAAATGGACACAAGTTGGAGGGCTCTATGCGGCCGAAGGTGTGCCGAATGGCCCAAGGTCGAATGACCTTGGCCGAGTGACTTCATTCGCGGGTCACCACCTTCGACTAGCAGGTTCATTCGACACTTGTTCATTCGGTCTATCATGGTTCATTCGCTGGAACATGGAGCTATTTGACCCAATCACCTCCCATTCGGCCATCAACTCAGAATGAGCCACCATTCGCCATTTTCAGTCACCTTTGGTTTGGCATGGCTCCATTTGGCCGAAGCACCATGAGCCATTCAGTCGGCCATGCCTTCTAACCATCCAACAGCTCTGGTCTACTCTTAGCCGCACCTTGGACTGGAAACCCTAAGCTCAACAACCTATTTCCTTGACCATCTCATATGGCAGCCAACAAGAACTACAAATGGGCCAAAACCCTAACTTGAGAGACGACATGGGCCCAACAAAAGTAATCAGGCCAGCATAGTTAATTTCGGCCCAATAATCGATAGAAAGACCCAAATCCATTGATATAGCCATGTAGACCCAAAAGACTTAACCACAAAACCCTAATGGGCCCAAGTCGTTTCCAACAGGCCCAATAGTAGGCCCAAGCGCATTCTGGTTGGCCCAGGATGGGCCCAACCTCATACTTTCCAGGCCCAATGATATTTTGGCCCAGCTAATCTGTTCCAGCCCAGTAGCCCTAGTAGGCCCCAAATATTTAACCAAAAACCTTGTTGTGGCCCATATTCATTAGGTAACCAAGGACAAATTGGCCCACGATCGATTTCAGCCCAAAGGAACCAGGCCCAGGTTGGCCCATGACATATTTTACTTCAAGCCTTGATGGAATCCAAGGGGCCCAGTAAAATCATCTCCAGGCCCACAGTTTTTGGCCCAAGGCCACAATTCTGGCCAACAGTCCAATTTTTAGGCCTGCAGTTGTTTCAGCCCATGTAAGCAAGGCCTAGCTTGGCTTACGAACTATGTTAGTGAAGGCCTGAGACAGAACCCATTGAGCCCTACAAGATCAGCCCGAGGCCCACAGAAACTGATTCAAGGCCTATTTTGAGGCCCATGTCCTCATTTTGGAGCCACCTTGCTAATAACTTGGCCAACAGCCCATTTCTGGCCCACTTTTGAATCCTACAACCCATTCTAACTATAGGCCCAACAAATCTTGATTGGGCCCACCTTTGGCCCAACAATTTCTCTTGTGGCCCAATAAAGGCCCATAAGAACACTTGAACTTTAGGCTTTGCAATATTTGGCCGGGCCTTTATATTCCATTAGTCCAAATCATTGTACCACACTTTAAAATAAGCCTCACCATCCTCAATTGTTCAAGAACTATTCCAAGGCCCATGGATTTGGGCCCAAGGCCCAACTTGCTACACAAAGGCCCAACAAGTAGCTTGGTCACATTGTTCGGTCCATATGCCATGATTAGGCCCACAAGGATTCATTACATTTCATAAAATCAAAATAAGATATGTCAAAAGAATGTTTGCTTAATTAATTCATAATTATGCGATAAATGTTCAAAACGTACAAAATCAACAAAGACGAGTTGGAAACTAAGCACTGAGTCTTTCATCAAAGCAAATGGAATATAACTAATGATAAGATGATAACTTATAAGGTCATTAACTAGAATCAAACATATGGGACCGAACAGGGATCATGACCAAGTCTTACGCGTGTTAGCCAACTTTAGGGCTAACACATATATCTACACACAAATCCCTACAAAACTTATACTTACGAGACTTAACAACGTGAAATCAATACAGGAACGTGAAAACAAACCAAATTACATTACAGAGCGCGTGCAGTCTTTCGTTTAAGCTAAGTCAACTCAACAGCAACAAGGTGAGTTCATTGCCCCTTTTCTAACATTTTTGTTTTAAAACGCGGGGCTGAGAAGCATGCGTAAATTGTTTATGTAAATTGTTTTATGTAAATTGTTTACTTGAATGCTTTTATATGTTTTACATGTACAATTGTTATCCTAGACTCATGTTTAGGTAACTGTTACGTACTAACGAACTATTTCAAAGAACTATTTTCAAAGAGCTAAAGATCTCAACAAAGAACTATTTTCAAAGGGCTATTTCAAAGGTCTATTTCAAAGAACTAACGATCTATTCTCAAAGAACTAACGATCTATTTTCAAAGAACTATTTCAAGAGTGGGATGTCAAAGGACTAACGGTCTATTTCAAAGAACTAAGTACAAAGAACTATTTTAAGGGGAAATCTGGGAAATGCTCAAAGATAACATGTGCCAAAGAACTAAAGAACTATGGACGGTCTAAAGAACTATGAAAGCCTATATATCAAAAGATGTCCTAGCTAGACTGATTGATTATAGGTCACATGTTTGATGAGATTTACAGCTCTCCTTCACTACTAAGTACCTTGATTGACAGACTAGTCTACTCGAGTTGACCAAAGGCCCCAATCATTAGGACTTAGATTTTATTAAATGTTTATTTATTTATTTACTTAAACATTTATAACTGTTTATACAATTACTGTGGTTGATCATTCGGTGTGATGAACTTGTGAAATCAATATAGATTTCCATTGATTGTAAACACAGGGACAATAACAGAAGAACTTATGGAATGGTGTTATGGGTAAAAATGCTTAATTATCATTAACAGCAGTGTCATATGCATATTAGTATGTGGTGGGATGTTGGCTAGGGCTTGTCCCTTACATATGCCCTATATATAAGCATACCGATGTGGATATTACATGTGGTGTTAATGAGGTTAGGGTCTTTACCAAAGAGGATTTTCAAAACATTTACAAATCATAAAACTATATGAACTCACCAACCATGTGTTGACTTGATCTTTTTGCATGACTTCTCAGGTGACGAACAGGTCAATTAGGAAGTCATTACTTTTGGGCTAGGACTTAAGTTAGAAGATTTAGTATTTTTGGACCTGCATACTTTTGAAGACATCATACACACACCATTTTGTATATCTTGTGTAAATACAAGATAGAAAACTTATGATGTTAATAGTAGATTTACATTGTTAAATTATAAACAGTAATGATGTAATTTAACTATGTAATTCTATCATATTTAGCATTTCTCAATTATGTATCATGTGCAATATAACAATCTGATCAATCCGATTATCACTCACGATATCGCGCCCCGGGAACCTTCCGCCCGACGGGACAACCGATCCTATTCCGCCGGCTCGGGGTGTGACAGATTGGTATCAGAGCCATGGTTATAGAGAAATATAGGTCACGTATTTAAAAGGTTTGGCCTAGACTATAACCTAGGGACCCTGCATGTAGAGAACTTAAGACTTAAGACTTATTGCATTTTGTCTTCTGCATTCGATCATTGCACTAACCAATATTATTTTGGTTATGATCAGAATGCCGCCGCGAAGACAGACTCCCTCGTTGCCGCCTCTAGGTTTGGCTCCACATTCCTCGACACCATCACCAGCGGATTCACCACCGCCACCTCCTCCACCGCCTCCACCTCCTCCTCCATTGATAACCCAAGCATCTGGGTCAGGCACAACACCAGCCTTGGATCCTGCAACTATCGCTCTGGTGACGTTACTGAGTAGCCAGATGACCAATCAGATGAAGGAGGCAATACCGGAGATGTTTCTTCTCCTTCGCAATGAGATCAACAACACTGGCAACTCATCGGGAGAAGCCAGTGGGAACACGGGTGGTACTTCACATTACTCCTACAAGTCCTTTGTAGGATGTAAACCACCCAGCTTTAGTGGGTCTGAAGGCGCTGTTGGATTAATCCAATGGATTGAAAAGATTGAGACGACCTTGGATCTCTGTAGTTGCCCTGAACACCACAAGGTCCGTTATTCAGCTGGAACATTCAACAAGAGGGCTCTGACTTGGTGGAATAGTCAGATCAATGCCCGGGGAAGAGAAGAAGATATGGCGATGCCATGGGAAGATTTCAAAGCGCTACTGCGAACAGAGTTCTGCCCCAAGAACGAGCTACAGAAGCTGGAGGTCGAACTATCTAACCATGTGATGAAGGGGGCTGATCACATAGGTTATACTACTCGTTAACACGAGTTGGTTGCTTTGGTACCTGACATGGTACCAACCTTGGAGAAAAGAATAGACAGATATGTAGGTGGACTTCCCGTCTGCATTCAGGGTATGGTTGTCTCAGCCAACCCTACTACTGTGGAGTCTGCTGTGAGTTTGTCTGGGAAACTCACCGATCTGATGGTTGCCTCTGGAGTGTTAAAGAAAGAGGCTGATGCTGGCAAGAACAAGGAAGAGTCATCAAAGAGACCTCATCACCAACACAAGAAGAAACAAAAGGTCATCAAGAACTACACGATGGCCACCCCTCTCCAACAAGTAACAGCTGCACCAACAAACCTCAACAAGAGACCCTACAATGGTGCATATCCTTTGTGTGCCAAATGTCAGTACCACCATGCTGCTGACACTCCCTGCAAATACTACACGGGATGTGGAAGAAAGGGCCATTGGGTCCAAACATGTCGGATGACACCAAAACAAGCAGCCAACAATGCCGGTTTAGCTCTCCCTCCACCTGCTAACCAGAACAATGGTGGATGCTTCAACTGTGGCAAACAAGGCCACTTTGCAAAGAACTGCCCTAAGAAGGCTCAGCAGGCAGTTCAAGCTCCTCGTGGAAGAGCTTTTGCGATTGGAGAACCAGCAGCACGCCAGGACCCAAATGTGGTCACTGGTACGTTTCTCTTACATGACTTTTATGCATCTGTTCTATTTGACACTGGTGCGGATCAGAGTTTTATCTCTGCCGATTTTGCATGCCAACTAGATTCCATAGAAGAACAGTTAGACTCCCCTTACATTATAAAAGTAGCTAATGGAAAACAGATCACAGTTAGTACAGTTCACAGAAATTGCCCATTGACACTTAATGGTCATACATTCTCTATCGATTAGATACCGATGGAGTTGGGTAGTTTCGACATCATTGTTGGAATGGATTGGCTTTCCTCTAACCGAGTGGAAGTTGTCTGTTCTGAGAAGCTGCTTCGCATTCCATTGCCCGATGGTCGTGTATTGGAAGTCAGAGGGGATCAAGCAAAACGAAGTTTCAAAATCATTTCTTGCATAAAGGTGCGTAAGTGTTTACAGAAGCAGTGTGTAGCTTTCCTGGCTCACGTAGTGGAAAAGGAGAAAGATAAGAAGAAGATACAAGACGTACCGGTAGTAAGAGAATATCCAGAAGTATTTCCTGAAGACTTACCAGGTTTGCCTCCTGTGCGACCGGTAGAGTTTCAAATCGACTTAGTTCCTGGAGCAACTCCTGTTGCTAAATCCCCTTATCGGCTAGCACCTTCGGAGATGCAGGAATTATCAAACCAGTTGCATGAGTTATTGGACAAAGGATTCATTAGACCGAGCTACTCGCCTTGGGGAGCTCCGGTCTTGTTCGTGAAGAAGAAAGACGGATCCTTCAGAATGTGCATAGATTACAGAGAGCTGAACAAACTAACCATCAAGAATCGGTACCCATTGCCGAGGATTGATGATTTGTTTGACCAACTGCAAGGAGCTCAGTACTTCTCTAAGATTGACTTGCGGTTTGGTTATCATCAGCTTAGAGTTCAAGATGAAGACATACCGAAGACGGCATTCCGAACCAGATACGGGCATTACGAATTCATGGTGATGCCTTTCGGATTAACAAACGCACCAGCGGTTTTCATGGATCTCATGAACCGAGTATGCAAGCCGTATTTAGATCAGTTTGTTATTGTTTTCATCGATGACATACTGATTTATTCCAAGAGCAAAGCAGAACACGAGCAACATCTCAGAGATATCTTGGAACTGTTGACAGAACAGAAGCTGTACGCCAAGTTCTCTAAATGTGAATTTTGGCTAAGAGAAGTTCAATTTCTGGGACATGTAGTCAACAGTGAGGGAATACACGTGGATCCCGCCAAGATTGAAGCAATAAAGAACTGGGACACTCCGAAGACACCAACGGAGATACGATCTTTTCTGGGATTGGCAGGTTATTATAGGAGGTTCATCTCGAATTTTTCTAAAATAGCCTTGCCTCTCACTAAGTTAACCCAGAAGAGTGAACCGTTTGTCTGGGAACATAAACAAGAAGATGCCTTTCAGACATTGAAGCAAAAGTTATGTAATGCTCCAATCCTATCACTCCCGGAAGGATGTGATGACTTTGTCGTTTATTGTGATGCATCCCATCAGGGACTTGGTTGTGTACTGATGCAACGGGACAAAGTTATCGCTTATGCATCAAGACAGTTAAAAGTTCATGAGAAGAATTACACTACTCATGATCTTGAACTGGGAGCCGTAATCTTCGCACTGAAAATTTGGAGACATTACTTATATGGCACTAAGTGTACCATATTTACTGATCACAAGAGTCTGCAGCATATTTTTGATTAGAAGGAGCTCAACATGCGACAACGCCGTTGGGTTGAACTTCTGAATGATTACGATTGTGTGATCAAGTAGCATCCGGGCAAGGCAAACGTTGTTGTTGATGCCTTGAGCCGGAAGGAACGGGTCAAACCCTTGCGCGTTAGAGCAATGGGAATGACTGTGCAGACAAGCTTACACGACAAGATTATACAGGCACAACAAGAGGTGATTGAACGAGAAAACTTGAAGAAGGAACTTGATTGCGGTGTGGAGAAACATTTAGAAACAAAACCTGATGGACTTGTTTACTTCAAGGATCGTATCTGGATTCCTGCAGTAGATGAGTTACGGAAGCTTATTTTCGATGAAGCACACAAGACCAAGTACTCTGTACATCCGGGTGCTGATAAAATGTACCAAGACTTGCGTGCATTTTATTGGTGGCCGGGTATGAAGAAGGACCTAGCTGAGTATGTTGGTCGATGCCTTACGTGTGCTAAAGTAAAGGCAGAACATCAGAAACCCTCAGGTTTACTGGCACAACCTGAAATTCCACTCTGGAAGTGGGAACAAATAGCTACGGACTTCATTACCAAGCTACCCCGCACTTCCAGTGGTCACGATACAATTTGGGTGATCATCGATCGTTTAACCAAATCTGCTCACTTCTTGCCGATGCGTGAAACTTTCACGATGGATAAACTGGCAAGATTGTACATCAATGAGATAGTGGTACGCCATGGTGTGCCATTGTCAATTATTTCTGATAGAGACAGCAGATTTACTTCAAGGTTCTGGCAATCACTGCAGAAATCTCTAGGGACACAGTTAAATCTGAGTACAGCTTACCATCCACAAACGGACGGCCAAAGCGAACGTACAATTAAAACCCTAGAGGACATGTTAAGAACTTGTGTTCTAGATTTTGGTGGTAATTGGGATTCTCATTTGCCACTAATTGAGTTCTCCTACAACAACAGTTATCACAGCAGCATCGGTTGTGCCCCATTCGAGGCTCTTTATGGTCGAAAATGTCGGTCACCGATCTGTTGGTCAGAAGTAGGAGATAATCGTATCACTGGGCCAGAACTTATACAAGAAACCACAGACAAGATAGCTCAAATACAACAAAGATTACAAGCCACACGAAGTAGACAAAAGAGCTATGCAGATAAACGGCGCAAGCCGTTGGAATTCCAAGTGGGTGATCGTGTCATGTTAAAGGTTTCCCCTTGGAAAGGTGTAGTTCGATTCGCGAAGAAAGGCAAAATAACACCACGATACGTGGGACCATTCGAGATCATCGAACGTATTGGTCCTGTGGCGTACAGATTGAGCTTACCAGATGAACTCAGTGGTGTGCATGACGTGTTTCACGTTTCGAACTTAAAGAAATGCCTTACTGACGAATCACTCATCATTCCACTTGAAGAGATTCAAGTTGATGAACAGTTGCACTTTATTGAAGAACCTTTAGAGATTATGGATCGCAAGGTTAAACAACTGAGGCGAAGCCGTATCCCCATTGTAAAGGTTCGTTGGAACTCAAGACGCGGAACCGAGTTTACTTGGGAACGTGAAGATCACATGAAGTTAAAGTATCCCCAACTGTTTGAAGAAGAAGCTGTACCCGATAACAACTCTTAAATTTCGGGACGAAATTTCTTTAACAAGGGGAGACTGTAACAGCAAGTACCAGATCGTCCGGCAATTCCGTACGGTACGTGTACTTTCTACAGTAACTATGTGTACTTATACGATTGTAAACAGTACTTGAATTAACAGGATCTTAAATACAAGAAAACGTTGTACGTATTTTCGTATAAACTTAAATACATTGAGTACAACGTACATTTGGAACATTTGTTACATTTATTAAGTGAAAACTTAATTACAGTTGACACAACAAATCACGAGAAACAACGATGCTCAAACAATACTCAGAAACATATCGGTTGCGATCTGATGTCCACAATTGACAGGAATCAGATGACCGACAAGTCAGTACAAGAACAATGTGAAAACAGGATGTTTAGTTGAGTCCGACAGTGAGGAAACACAATTCAAACACAATTACAGTGTTATTTCAGAACAACGAACTGACAGTGTGTTTGCGTGGGTGACGATTCACACAAACATATCTGTGAGTTTAGAGTTCTGAAATAATGACTGAAAAGTAGAAAGCAAAAGTCAGAAAGCAAAACCATCGTCGTATTCGTTCGGGTGACGATTCGAACGAATTACGCGCGAAGGTGACGCGATCTGACGAAACGAAAACACGACACGAACAAAAGTAATTTAATAAAATAAAATAAATAACATTTTACAATTTTGAAACTCATCAAAATAATTAATTTAAACTCTTTTTATTTAAATCCATTTAAATTACGCGTAATTTTCCGGAAACGTAACAAATTAATGAACCGAGCAACGAAAACGAACCCGAACACCCTCGGGGTATAAATACACATAAATGAGTGTAATTATCTCATTTCCCACTCCATCTTCTTCCCCACAACTCAAATCCCGGTTTTGAAAACCCTAGCCACCATGAAACTTCAAACAAGCATAACTTCCTCATTTCTCATCCGATTTGAGTGATTCTTTCGCCCACGCGTAGCCTCGACTTCCTCTACATGAAAGTACAGTGGATCTAAGCTTATCACCACTGAAAAACGAGGTATGATGCTGTGAAGAGTCACGAAAATAGGGTTTTCTCACCCTTGTTCAACCACCACCTTCTAAATCGTTTCTAAGCCTCCCTCTACCACCCCACGACCACCAGAACCCTCCTTAACATGTTCTATCCTCGAAAACACAGCTGAGTTTTGAAATGGACACAAGTTGGAGGGCTCTATGCGGCCGAAGGTGTGCCGAATGGCCCAAGGTCGAATGACCTTGGCCGAGTGACTTCATTCGCGGGTCACCACCTTCGACTAGCAGGTTCATTCGACACTTGTTCATTCGGTCTATCATGGTTCATTCGCTGGAACATGGAGCTATTTGATCCAATCACCTCCCATTCGGCCATCAACTCAGAATGAGCCACCATTCGCCATTTTCAGTCACCTTTGGTTTGGCATGGCTCCATTTGGCCGAAGCACCATGAGCCATTCAGTCGGCCATGACTTCTAACCATCCAACAGCTCTGGTCTACTCTTAGCCGCACCTTGGACTGGAAACCCTAAGCTCAACAACCTATTTCCTTGACCATCTCATATGGCAGCCAACAAGAACTACAAATGGGCCAAAACCCTAACTTGAGAGACGACATGGGCCCAACAAAAGTAATCAGGCCAGCATAGTTAATTTCGGCCCAATAATCAATAGCAAGACCCAAATCCATTGATATAGCCATGTAGACTCAAAAGACTTAACCACAAAACCCTAATGGGCCCAAGTCGTTTCCAACGGGCCCAAGTCTTCTGGTTGGCCCAGGATGGGCCCAACCTCATACTGTCCAGGCCCAATGATATCTTGGCCCAGCTAATCTGTTCCAGCCCAGTAGCCCTAGTAGGCCCCAAATATTTAACCAAAAACCTTGTTGTGGCCTATATTCATTAGGTAACCAAGGACAAATTGGCCCACGATCGATTTCAGCCCAAAGGAACCAGGCCCAGGTTGGCCCATGACATATTTTACTTCAGGCCTTGATGGAATCCAAGGGGCCCAGTAAAATCATCTCCAGGCCCACAGTTTTTGGCCCAAGGCCACAATTCTGGCCAACAGTCCAATTTTTAGGCCCGCAGTTGTTTCAACCCATGTAAGCAAGGACCAGCTTGGCTTATGAACTATGTTAGTGAAGGCCTGAGACAGAACCCATTGGGCCAAACAAGATCAGCCCGAGGCCCACAGAAACTGATTCAAGGCCTATTTTGAGGCCCATGTCCTCATTTTGGAGCCACCTTGCTAATAACTTGGCCAACAGCCCATTTCTGGCCCACTTTTGAATCCTACAACCCATTCTAACTATAGGCCCAACAAATCTTGATTGGGCCCACCTTTGGCCCAACAATTTCTCTTGTGGCCCAATAAAGGCCCATAAGAACACTTGAACTTTAGGCTTTGCAATATTTGGCCGGGCCTTTATATTCCATTAGTCCAAATCATTGTACCACACTTTAAAATAAGCCTCACCATCCTCAATTGTTCAAGAACTATTCCAAGGCCCATGGATTTGGGCCCAAGGCCCAACTTGCTACACAAAGGCCCAACAAGTAGCTTGGTCACATTGTTCGGTCCATATGCCATGATTAGGCCCACAAGGATTCATTACATTTCATAAGATCAAAATAAGATATGTCAAAAGAATGTTTGCTTAATTAATTCATAATTATGCGATAAATGTTCAAAACGTACAAAATCAACAAAGACGAGTTGGAAACTAAGCACTGAGTCTTTCATCAAAGCAAATGGCATATAACTAATGATAAGATGATAACTTATAAGGTCATTAACTAGAATCAAACATATGGGACCGAACAGGGATCATGACCAAGTCTTACGCGTGTTAGCCAACTTTAGGGCTAACACATATATCTACACACAAATCCCTACAAAACTTATACTTACGAGACTTAACAACATGAAATCAATACAGGAACGTGAAAACAAGCCAAATTACATTACAGAGCGCGTGCAGTCTTTCGTTTAAGCTAAGTCAACTCAACAGCAACAAGGTGAGTTCATTGCCCCTTTTCTAACATTTTTGTTTTAAAACGCGGGGCTGAGAAGCATGCGTAAATTGTTTATGTAAATTGTTTTATGTAAATTGTTTACTTGAATGCTTTTATATGTTTTACATGTACAATTGTTATCCTAGACTCATGTTTAGGTAACTGTTACGTACTAACGAACTATTTCAAAGAACTATTTTCAAAGAGCTAAAGATCTCAACAAAGAACTATTTTCAAAGGGCTATTTCAAAGGTCTATTTCAAAGAACTAACGATCTATTCTCAAAGAACTAACGATCTATTTTCAAAGAACTATTTCAAGAGTGGGATGTCAAAGGACTAACGGTCTATTTCAAAGAACTAAGTACAAAGAACTATTTTAAGGGGAAATCTGGGAAATGCTCAAAGATAACATGTGCCAAAGAACTAAAGAACTATGGACGGTCTAAAGAACTATGAAAGCCTATATATCAAAAGATGTCCTAGCTAGACTGATTGATTATAGGTCACATGTTTGATGAGATTTACAGCTCTCCTTCACTACTAAGTACCTTGATTGACAGACTAGTCTACTCGAGTTGACCAAAGGCCCCAATCATTAGGACTTAGATTTTATTAAATGTTTATTTATTTATTTACTTAAACATTTATAACTGTTTATACAATTACTGTGGTTGATCATTCGGTGTGATGAACTTGTGAAATCAATATAGATTTCCATTGATTGTAAACACAGGGACAATAACAGAAGAACTTATGGAATGGTGTTATGGGTAAAAATGCTTAATTATCATTAACAGCAGTGTCATATGCATATTAGTATGTGGTGGGATGTTGGCTAGGGCTTGTCCCTTACATATGCCCTATATATAAGCATACCGATGTGGATATTACATGTGGTGTTAATGAGGTTAGGGTCTTTACCAAAGAGGATTTTCAAAACATTTACAAATCATAAAACTATATGAACTCACCAACCATGTGTTGACTTGATCTTTTTGCATGACTTCTCAGGTGACGAACAGGTCAATTAGGAAGTCATTACTTTTGGGCTAGGACTTAAGTTAGAAGATTTAGTATTTTTGGACCTGCATACTTTTGAAGACATCATACACACACCATTTTGTATATCTTGTGTAAATACAAGATAGAAAACTTATGATGTTAATAGTAGATTTACATTGTTAAATTATAAACAGTAATGATGTAATTTAACTATGTAATTCTATCATATTTAGCATTTCTCAATTATGTATCATGTGCAATATAACAATCTGATCAATCCGATTATCACTCACGATATCGCGCCCCGGGAACCTTCCGCTCGACGGGACAACTGATCCTATTCCGCCGGCTCGAGGTGTGACAATAATTAACAACCTTAAGAAAAAGTTGGGACCCAAGAAAGGAAAGTGGGCTGAAGAACTTCCATTTGTTCTATGGGCTGATAGAACAACCATAAATAATGCAACTGGTCAAACGCCATTCTCCTTAGTGTATGGTTCTGAAGCCGTTCTCCCAACTGAAATGGTTATCCCTACTGCAAGATCAAGCTTACAAAATCTAGAATCTAATAAGGAAGCACTCTCTAAGGATCTAGATACTATTGATGAGCTTAGGGATATTGCAAGAATAAGGATGGCAACATATCAACAAAAAATAGCCAAATCCTGCAACAAAAATATTAGGATAAGAAGATTTCAAGTAGGAGATTTGGTTTTGAGAAAGGCATTCCAGAATACCACCAATCCAGCTGATGGAAAACTTGCTCCAAAATGGGAAGGACCCTATAAGATAGAATCCGAAGCTGGAAAAGGGGCATACAAACTGATCAACATGGAAGGAGAACCTCTTCCAAGATCATGGAATGCAATTCATCTAAAGCTATAATTTAATTGAAACTTGTTGTATCACATTATAATCTGAGCATTACATATTCTGATATATTCTTATATATACCTATATATTATTGTATATTCCTAATTATCATGCCACTAATCAAGCATAAGAGGGGCATCAGGATTCCTGGTTCCCAGCTATGCAAAAATTTTATTGTTTTGTAGGTATAACAGGAGAAGAGATGAGACTTTATGTCTTAACCCAAGTTCTGACCTGAAATCAGAACTTGATCAAGACCCGCACTGACTTTGTGTCTAGTTGCAAAGTTTTGACCTGAAATCAAAATTGTAGAAGACCCCTGCAGCAATACAAAAATCTTATTGTTTTGTAGGTATAGCAGGAGAAGAGATGAGACTTTATGTCTTAACCCAAGTTCTGACCTGAAATCAGAACTTGATCAAGATCCGCACTGACTTTATGTCTAGCTGCAAAGTTTTGACCTGAGATCAAAACTGTATGCTGAGAAGAGATGAGACTTTATGTCTTAACCCAAGATCTGACCTGAAATCAGAACTTGATGAAGACCCCGCACTGACTTTATGTCCAGCTGCAAAGTTTTGACTTGAAATCAAAACTCAAGAGACTTTTTGTCTCTCATGAAGACTTAGGGCTCATGCCCCCGCTAGTTGCACACGTTTATCCTATTATAGTCTGAGATAATGGGACCAGTACACGCATGAGTGACTGACAATTTCATTATCAAGGGCTATAACTAAGGATCCTCAGAAATATCCCGGTATAGTTGGAGATTTTGGGACCAGTACACGCATGAGTGGCTGACAATTTCATTTTCAAAGACTATTACCAAGGATCCTCCGTATTCCGGCCTTAGTCGCTAGTTTTCGGCCTTAGTCGCCAGTAATTTTGGCCTTAGTCGCCAGTTTAATCGGCCTTGTCGCCAGTATCTTGGGCTTGTCCCAAGTTTTCTTGTTTTTCTGTTTATGCAGGACAAACCATCAAGGATACTTAGAAATATCGTAAAATATTTGGGGATATTCAGGTATGGAATTCTTTTAATGTTTTGACAAGAACAAAGAAGACTTCGAACTAAACCTACTATCTTCGAATATTGGTATTTGTTTCTTAACTATTCTTTATTCCTAATTATTTTCTATATATTCTTATGCCTGATAATATGCATTGTACTTATTTCTATTTAGGAATATGTTATATGTCATACGGACATTTAAATTTAGGGGCATGGTAGATTAATTACCAATTACTTCACGCGCTAAGGAAATTTTAAACAAATAATGACACGATGTTAATACATTGAGGCATAAACCTGAATTGTCTACATTAAACCATATAATTTAGACTATAATATTGCTTTAATTATTCTCAATTATTCCAAAGTATATCTAATAAAACTTATAAAGAACTATTCTTAACTTAAATGTTTGACATATAAAGAGTTACATATAACTCGAATCAAACAGAACAATAGTATTTATTAAATTCAGAATACTTCAGAGTATTTAAGGATATATGAAAATAAACAACTATGAACACTATAACATTAACCGAAATACTAGCTGTTATATTACCAAAAGCAGTTAACATTAACACGTTAGACTTTATTATGAAACTCATAATTCCTCCACCCAACACATTAATAATGTTTAGCTAAAGAAAACTATTGTAATATATATATTGATATTTCAGATTGCTTTTTAGCATATTTGGTATCTTTTCCTAAACCATGTGTCTGTTTTAAGGTATAAACAATATCTTTATTTAGAGATATTCTAGTATGTAAAAACATTTGAAGATATTGGACATAAGTTGCTAGCTAATAGACCTGAGTTGATAGTAATTTGACTTATTTATAATATTTAAAATTATCATAGTTATATATGGCCTTGCACCATCACTAAATATTTCAAACTGTTGCGTCAAGATATTCAACAATTTGTTCTACATAATGGGTTTTAGCTTAAGAGATAACCTAAACAATAAATGTAACATCAGTGCCGGACGCGTGCCGGAATAGTGATCGCAACAGTAAACACGAACAGTAATTCAGGTACACATTACGAGAAACTAGGCTTATACAATTAATGTAATTGGATTAACATGAAACTATTAAACGATTGTCTGAATCTGACTGAAATCTTAGGATTTAACAGTCAGAAAACATGTCAGACAACACAGTGTTGAAACACAAATATTTGATGTGATATGATTTGGCGTAAACGTATGTGAGGTTAAACAAAACAAAACTATAACAGTTGTTGTTGCGGAATGCTAAACCGAGGAGTTATTCGTATAGGTGACAATCTGCACGAATGATTATGATAGTTTAACGTTCTGAAATAATAACTTAACAATAGAAAACAAGAATCAGAAAGCCAAACCATCGTCGTGTTCGTTCGAATAACGATTCGAACGAATACGCGCGATGGTGACGCGTTCTGACGAAACGAAAACGAAAACGAAAACGATGAAAGATACGAATGATCATAAACATAAAGAAATAAGATATTTCTTATTTTACAATTTTGAAACTCATCATAAAAGAAAACTAAACATAACTATTTTAATAAATCGCAAATAGATAACCGAAACATGTAAAAAAATTAAATCCGATAAATAAATTAACATAACGATATTTAAAATAAATTCTAAAAATATATTTGTATTTTAAACGTCATAAAATAATCCTTTTGTTTAAATGACGAAAAACGCGCGTTACGTTCCGGAAACGTAACGAATACTCGAACCGAGCAACGGAAACGAACCCGAACCCACTCGGGGTATAAATACCCTTAATGAGTTCAATTAACTCATTTTTACTCCTTCCCCACTTACAAACCCTAAATCCGGTTTTGAAGCCACCACCACCACTTTCATCCTTTAAACCTCCATATCTTGGTCATTTCTTAACCAAATCGTCTCATTTTTGGACCTAAACGAAGATCTCATCACCCTCTACCTGAAAGTACAAAGGATATGTTCTAAAACCCACTAAATCGAAGGTAATCTGAGTTAGAAATTTGCGATAATTAGGGTTTTCACCCACTTGGTTGACCCACCTACCTAAATCGGTCCTAGTCCTTCCCTTGGCCGCAACACACTTCGAAACTAGTCCTACAATCCACTACCACTTGAAACCCATCTTGATTCTTGTACTTTTAAATTTAACAAAATGCTTTTATACGATTTGTATATACAAATGCTAATGCTAATTGATTATGCCAAGTGCTAAAGGCATAAGTTCACTATTTAAACTAATGCTACTTGATTATGCCAAGTGCTAAAGGCATAAGCTACTTGCTAATACTAAATCTATGTGTTAATACCAAGTGCTAATGGTATTTACTATCTGATGATGCTATTGTGGATACAAATGCTACGGGGTTATGCTAAAAACTAATGCTATGAGTTATGCTAATTACTAATGCTACGGGTTAAACTAAATGCTAATGCTACTGGTTTATGCTACAAACTAATGCTACGGGTTATACTTGATGCTAATGCTATGGGATTATGCTACATGTTAATGCTATGGGTTATGGTAGATACTAATGTTGACACTAAATGCTATTGATGCTATGATGCTATGAGGATGCTAAATACATACAAACATACATACATACTTACATACATACTTACAAAATTGAATACTTGAAACTATGAATGCTATAAACTCTTGAATGATATATGATTGCCTTGCTCAAACAACAGTTTGGCCTCTCAGTGCTTGCCTCACTGGTGGTAAAGCTAGTACTTGTGCACAAGTTACGTAAATGCTGGACTAATTGAATGCTAAAACTATTGGCTATGGAAGAACAATAGTTGGTCTCTAAGTGCTTGCCCTCATGTGTTCTTCCTAGTCGGGACTTGAAGAACAATAGTTGGTCTCTCAGTGCTTGCCTTCAGGTGTTCTTCACAGTCGGGACTAGAAGGCATCTACTATGGTCTCTCAGTGCTTGCCATAGGGTGACCTTCATGGTCCGAAACGAGGAAACGGACTGATGGCCTCTCAGTGCTTGCCATGCAGTGTTTCCCAAAACTATTTACACACGTGATCAGTAACTAGGATGATATTGGTGATCTTTAGTTGACTTTGTGTCATCATGGGAATCCTCTATCTCCCCCTAAGTTGCTAATTACACCCAGTACTGGTATGGATTGATACTGGATTCCTTCGGGCGTTCAGTTGTCTATTCCGGTGACTCTCAAGCTAAACTCACGGATGTTATGGGTAAACTTACAAACAAAATGCTTAAACTATTCTGGGGAAACGAAAAGAAGGGTAGGTAAGACACTTAATTATCATTAACAACAATGTCCTATGCGACTTAGTATGTGGTGGGACGGCGTCTGGGCGGGTCGTAGGCTCGACTCAGGGGTATGCCCTATATATAAGCATACCGAGTTGGATGATACAGGTGGTGTTAATGAGATTAAGGTTGTTACCTAGGGGATGCATGAATGCTTTTGGGTCAATATCGTAAACTTTTAAACACGATGCTTGTTAAACTTATTGAAGCTATTACATACGAAGGCTATGGACTTATAAACTTTGAAAACAGTAAACTAAAGCTATGATGAAGGATGAATCGAACGGTAGGTAAAATGCTTAATTATCATTAATAGCAATGTCCTATGCGACTTAATATGTGGTGGGACGGCGTATGGGCGGGTCGTAGGCTCGACTCAGGGGTATGCCCTATATATAAGCATACTGAGTTGGATGATACAGGTGTTGTTAATGAGGTTAAGGTTTTACCTAGGAGGTTTGCAAAAGCTATTTTACAACTACTAAAACCACATGAACTCACCAACCATTGTGTTGACTTTGTTTTCTTACATGCTTTCTCAAGTGATGCACAGGATTAAGCTAAAGGTCAGGATTGCATACTAGGATCCCAGATAGAAGACCTAGTACTTTTGAGAAGCACATGTTTTGTTAACATTTGCAACTTAACCTTGTAAACTTTAGTTTTATGCTATATTATGCTTTAGTTATTCGCAATGTTGATGCTATGTAAACAATCTGATCATCACGATTATCACTCACGATATCACCCCCCGGGAACCTTCCGCCCAACGGGGACTCCGATCCAACCCCACCGGCTCGGGGTGTGACAGATTGGTATCAGAGCTCAAGGTTATAGAGAATAATAGGTCATATACTTAAACGGTTTGGCCTAGACTATAACTTAGGGACCCTCATATAGAGAACATAGGATTTAAGCTTGCTTGGTGTCTTCTTCATTGGATCATTTTGTTAACCGATATTCTTTCGGGTGTAAGCAGAATGTCACCAAGAAGAAAACCATCACCGCCCCCTCCTTCACAGGAGATGGACTCAGCAGTTGATGCACTCGCCACTCTGATCACTGAAGAGTTGGTAGCGGTCCTTCCTGGAATCATCACCCGGATCCGGAATAGTGAGGAGTTTGCTAGGAATTTTCCACTTCTTGCTGAAAAGAAGAAGGAACCAGAGAAAGGAGAAACCAGCAACAAACCTAAATGACGTACTGCAAAAAGGCGAAAGAGAACTGTGAACTACATTAACGCTACACCCATCAGTCAAATCCTGCCCGGTCCGATTTTGGGGATGAGTGCCCAATACGAGGGAAAAACCCCTCACTGCCCAGTTTGTCGTAATTATCATCGAGCTGAACTCCCATGTGTGCAGTGCACACGCTGTGGGAAAACAGGCCACTAGATGCAACAATGCAGAACGCCCATGACCCATATTCCCCGTCAATATTTTGGCACATCTCCTTAATGTGCCAAATGTGGTTTTCACCATGACGAGAAGAAACCTTGTAGACACTGTCTGAATTGTGGGAAATACAGACACTGGATCCAACAGTGTCGGTTTATTTCCACCAGGAAACAAGAACAAAGAGCAAGTACCTCTACTCCCTCTCAACATAACCACAACTGCTACACGTGCGGAATGCTCGGGCATTTCGCAAGGGACTGCCCTAGGAGGATGCCTCCAGCTGACCCAGTAATCACAGAGGAATTACTTGCTTTACCAGCTCCTAGAGATCACTCGGAGTCTGATGACTCCATAGGTATGCAAATTTCATTATGATATGATGAATTATTTATTGATGTATAAGCTAGAAATGCATAATCTGTTGTGATTTTAGAAACAATAAATCTCAGGTAACTGTAAGTAAACTCGATGCCGATAAAATAATCAGAATAGTGACCTAAGGAAATTTTTAAGTCAAATAAGCATTAAATGACTAAGTAAAAGATAGGTTAATTCTTGATTATAGTTTAACTACTGTAACCAGAAGGTGGACTCTATCTACTTAGAACACTAAAAGCCGTAGAAAGTCAAAATGCTAAAAACTAGTGTGTAAGCTGTCACTTTTCATCTAGACATTATAGGACTTGAGTTACTTAATTTGGAGAACTTCAGTCCTAGGATGTAAAGAAAGGATGAATCTTAAGACTATGCTAAAATAATGGTTAAACTAAATAAGCAGACCGGGAGAATCAGTAGCGAATACGAGACAAAGATATGCCAAAGATGGGTACTGGTATGAGATATGCTTTGAACCATAAGTTCTTGTTTCATTTCGATAATAGTATGAACAAGAAACTTAACTTGTTCCTATTAGTATAACCACATAGATATTTTATGAAAACTTAGGAATACTTTTATTGTGATAGAAACAATGAAAGGATCCTTGGTTAATGCTCATAACACACGTAGGAAACCATAGCTAACACTAAGGTTGTGTAACAATTGGTGCTCATAGCATCAGTTAGTTTGAACAATAAGGTGTTAGAGTCATACAGAGAATAAACAAGCCATAACAATAAGACAACTATGAGCAATAAGACTAGCAAAACTATGAGGCAATACTTGACGAAACATACTTAAGGTAATGACACCGGGAGACGAAAACAAGATAAATCTGACTCACAATGAATAACTCAACATAAAAGACTTTTTATACGTGGGACCAGATGGTATAAAGGACATAGAACTAAACATGATGGGACTTAGAGGATAGATCACGAAAATCTGCAACATATATTTGATCAGAAGAAACTCAACATACGACAACGATGTTGGGTTGAGCTTTTGAATGATTACAACTACGTGATCAAGTATCATCCGGGCAAGGCAAACGTTATAGCGGATGCCTTGAGTCGGAAGGAACGAGTCAAACCCTTGCGTGTTAGAGCAATGGGAATGATTGTGCAGACAAGCTTATGTGACAAGATTATGCAAGCACAACAGGAGGTTGTGGAACGTGAAAACCTGGAGAAAGAACTCGATTGTGGAGTGGAGAAACATTTGGAACCAAAATCTGATGGACTTGTTTACTTTAAGGATCGCATATGGATTCCTGCAGCAGATGAGTTAAGGAAACTTATTTTTGATGAAGCACACAAGACCAAGTACTCTGTGCATCCCGGTGCCGATAAAATGTATCAAGACTTACGTGCATTTTATTGGTGGCCGGCATGAAGAAAGACATAGCTGAGTATGTTGGTCGATGCCTTACGTGTGCTAAGGTGAAGGCAGAACACCAGAAACCGTCAGGTTTACTGGAACAGCCTGAAATTCCACTATGGAAGTGGGAACAAATAGCTATGGACTTTGTTACCAAGCTACCCCGCACTTCCAGTGGACATGATACCATTTGGGTTATCGTTGATCGATTAACTAAGTCTGCTCATTTCTTGCCAATGCGAGAAACCTGCACGATGGATAAACTAGCGAAGCTTTACATCAATGAGATAGTGGTACGCCATGGTGTGCCATTGTCTATCATCTCAAATCATGATAGCAGATTTACATTAAGGTTCTGGCAATCATTGCAGAAATCTCTAGGGACGTAATTAAACTTGAGTACAGCTTATCATCCACAAACGGATGGTCAAAGTGAACGTACTATTCAGACCTTGGAAGACATGCTAAGAACTTGTGTCCTAGACTTCGGTGGTAATTGGGATTCTCATTTACCACTAATCGAGCTCTCCTACAACAACAGTTATCACAGTAGCATCGGTTGTGCCCCATTCGAGGCTCTTTATGGTCGAAAGTGTCGGTCACCGATCTGTTGGTCTGAAGTAGGAGATAATCGTATCACGGGGCCAGAACTTATTCAAGAAACTACCGACAAGATTGCTCAAATACAGCAAAGGTTATAAGCAACACGAAGCAGACAAAAGAGCTATCCTGATAAATGGCGTAAGCCGTTGGATATCCAGGAGGGAGACCGTGTCATGTTGAAGGTTTCCCCATGGAAGGGGGTAGTTCGTTTTGCAAAGAAAGGCAAACTAACACCACGGTGCGTGGGACCGTTCGAGATTGTTGAACGTATTGGTTCTGTGGCATACAGACTAAGATTACCAGATGAACTTAGTGGTGTACACGACGTGTTTCACGTCTCCAACTTGAAGAAATGCTTAGCCGATGAAACTCTTATCATACCGGTTGAAGAAATTCAATTGGATGAACATTTACGCTTTGTTGAGGAACCTTTGGAGATTATGGATCGCAAGGTTAAGCAACTAAGGCGAAGCCTTATTCCTATCGTTAAAGTTCGTTGAAACTCAAGGCGCGGACCCGAGTTTACTTGGGAACGTGAAGATCAAATGAGAAACAAGTATCCCCAACTCTTTGCGGAGGAAGTCGTACGGAATAACGAGTCTTAAATTTCGGGACGAAATTTCTCTAACAAGGGGAGACTGTAACATCAGTGCCGGACGCGTGCCGGAACAGTGATCGCAACATTAAACACGAATAGTAATTCAGGTACACATTACGAGAAACTAGGCTTATACTATTAATGCAATTGGATTAACATGAAACTATTAAACGATTGTCTGAATCTGACTGAAATCTTAGGATTTAACAGTCAGAAAACATGTCAGACAACACAGTGTTGAAACACAAATATTTGATGTGATATGACTTTGCGTAAACGTATGTGAGGTTAAACAAAACAAAACTATAACAGTTGTTGTTCCGGAATGCTAAACCGAGGAGTTATTCGTATAGGTGACGATCTGCACGAATGATTCTGAGAGTATAACGTTCTGAAATAATAACTTAACAGTAGAAAACAAGAATCAGAAAGCCAAACCATCGTCGTGTTCGTTCGAATGACGATTCGAACGAATACGCGCGATGGTGACGCGTTCTGACGAAACGAAAACGAAAACGATGAAAGATACGAACGATCATAAACATAAAGAAATAAGATATTTCTTATTTTACAATTTTGAAACTCATCATAAAAGAAAACTAAGCATAACTAATTTAATAAATCGCAAATAGATAACCGAAACGCGTAAAAATATTAAATCCGATAAATAAATTAACATAACAATATTTAAAATAAATTCTAAAAATATATTTGTATTTTAAACGTCATAAAATAATCCTTTTGTTTAAATGACGAAAAACGCGCGTTACGTTCCGGAAACGTAACGAATACTCGAACTGAGCAACGGAAACGAACCCGAACCCACTCAGGATATAAATACCCTTAATGAGTCCAATTAAGTCATTTTTACTCCTTCTTCCCCACTTGCAAACCCTAAATCCGGTTTTGAAGCCACCACCACCACTTTCATCCTTTAAACCTCCATATCTTGGTCATTTCTTAACCAAATCGTCTCATTTTTTGACCTAAACGAAGATCTCATCACCCTCTTCCTGAAAGTACAAAGGATCTGTTCTAAAACCCCCTAAATCGAAGGTAATCTGAGTTAGAAAGTTGCGAAAATTAGGGTTTTCACTCACTTGGTTGACCCACCTACCTAAATCGGTCCTAGTCCTTCTCTTGGCCGCAACACACTTCGAAACTAGTCCTACAATCCAATACCACTTGAAACACATCTTGATTCTTGGCTGAAACTTGACATCATCATCGGAGGCACCTGGAAATCATGTCGAGCGAATGAGGGATAGCCAGCTCTCATTCGGCCGAAAGAAGGGGACACATACGGCCGAAAGGCCACCCTCCTTCGGCAGGTCACCATTCAACGGATTTCATTCGGAGAGCACCCATACTCTCGGCAGAGCTCACATTCGCCACCCAAACTCACACCCTCGTTCAGCCAAGACCTCGAGAGTCAAGTCATTCGGCTTTATTCCCAGAATGAGCACTCATACGGCAGTCACATACATTCGGCAAAAGGGGCCATTCGACAGCCATTTACCTCCGGCCGAAGGCCAAGGCAAAACCCTATTCGGCCAAAGACATTCGGCCAAAGACATTCGGCCAATGGCCATGTCATCATTCGCTTGGCTAGCCACATCATGCAGCCTTAGAACCTTCGGTCTCTTCTTATTCAGCCGAGGGTGGGATCATGATCATTCTATCTGGCCCAAACACCCTTTAGTCGGCCACACTTGGGTTAGCCACCTAACTGCTTTGGCCCAAGTGCTTTGACTCAGCCCATGATGTTGGGTTAGGCCCACTTGAGTATGGTCGGCCCAATGGATTCATTCGGCCCACAGGAATAAATGGGAAACAAACACTTGCAACTATCTAGACTTAACACAACATACATGGGGGTGGGATAATGATTATATAAATTACTACAAAGGTGGTGAATTGAGTTTTATGAACATCACAAACCTTAATATCAAAGTTTTAACAAGAGTGGTTGCCTAAGTTATCTAAGAACATTGTAATGAGTGTTTCTAGATAACTAGAACAACATGGGGAATCTTAAAACACAAACCTAAGTTCATACTTAGGTTGGGTTATAAAAATCCTAGCAATACAATTAACTAAGTTGTACTGTAAAGATTTTGAGACTTCAGGAATAAGCTACGGAAGGTGAAACATAAGGTCAATAACACTAATTACTAAGCTTAACTTAAACTAGTTAAGTGTTAGAAAAATCTACAACCATTGAGACAAGACCGAATGATGACCGAGACCAATCAATGCTAGCCAACTTTATGGTTAACACATACACGCACATGAAACTTTACAACTCATATTTACAAGTTTTAAACAATGTGAAATCAATACAGGATCGTGAAAACAATACCAATTACAAGTTTTAAGCAAAACCGAATTACTTTTGTGGGGTATTATGTTTAACAAGTAAATATATTGAATATCACAAATATATGTTCAAAATATCCTTGAATATCCCTGAGGATCCCTAGGAATATTTTAGAATATAAAATGAAATAAACATCTTGCACACGAGATTTATACGAGGAAAAGCCCTTAATCCCTTAGGATTGCCGGCATAAAAACCTCGGGAGGTGACAATCGTCACTATGCCTTGTTCTTATTAATATGACAAATACAAAATTACAATACAAGAGCACGGATAATCGATCTCTAAGTGTTTTTGAAATCTGAATGCGGAGAATGTCAGCAACAAATGATCAGAAGTAAACTAAGTAAGTCGAGTGTAAAAAGTGTGTTCTCCTAGATCGATTATCGCCTCGTTTTATAGTCAAATCAATACAGTAAGTCAAAAGTTGTTCCTCATAACTCGGTCCAGTCTCCAATCATATGTCAAGCACCTCTAGTGAACGTTATCATGTAGTCCACGTTTTTCTTCTCATTCCTGATGAATAGGCATAGTTGTTTCACATAATCTGTTGACTTAATTCAAATATTAGTAGCACATGTGGAATTAAATAATAACAATAATATTTATATTATTATTATGTAGCAATCAAGTCATCAGATCACATAATTTATATACGCAAATATTCCTAATTATCCTGAAATATTCTATATTCCGAAATATTCTGAATTATAAGACAACTTTTTTTAGGTATAACATATATATATATATGTTCATCTAAAAATTCTTTTTTGCCTAAGAAAGTTAAAAAAGATTTTTAAAAAATCGAAAACCGACCCAAACAACATCCGATTGAATCATTTCTACGTCATTGGAACGGCTTATAATTCCCTAAAACCTAAACCTTAAATCATAAACAATAAACCCTAATAATAAAACTAAAATTATAAAAACAAACAGAAAACATAAAGATAAAATCTAAAAGCTAAAAAACATGCCATACAATCCAAACTCTAAAACTAGTTGTTAAAGCTAAAACCAAAAAGGCAAATCTTGTAGGGTTCGATAAGACGGTTCTAATGCCATCGAAATGAGTTTAATAAGAGTTCATTTAGGTCAGTTTTAAAGATTTTAAAAATCATTTTTAGTCTTATTAGGCAGAATGAACTTTTTATTTGATCATTGCCCTATATATATATATAGGGTAATGAGCAAATAAGAACTCACCTTAATTGATATATTTAAGTGTCGCAGTGTAACGCAAACTTACATTTCATTTAACTTTTAAACGCTTGTGAATTAACGAAAGATTAAAAAAGGAGTCACCCTATTTTTGTATAAAAAAGACCATGAAAAAAAAAATTGCGACTTGAGTGTTTTTTGCCAGGGTTAATGGGTTACCTCAATTAAGATGAGATATTATATGATATCTTTCCTATATATATATATATATATATATATATATATATATAATTGTAAAGGGTTTCAAGATGTTTATTTATGAAAGTGGGTAGGTTGAGACTAGACATGCACAAAAAAAAGCCGTTAAAGTGACCCAGTATATTGGTTTTGAACCGGTTTTCAAACACAGTTTTTGAGGAATATTTTTTGGGTCCAGATTGCGGTTATGACTTATGAGCCATTTATGAGATTTCTGGGTCACTTGTTTATAAAACCAGGTACAAATTCAAAAAAGTAGCAGTTGGATGAAAACTATTCAATAGTCGTTGAAGACGAGTTGATTATTTGTGTTTTTTTTTTTTTTTTTTTTTTTTTTTTTTTTTTTTTTCTAAAACTAGCTGTTTTAAATAGGGGTATAGTTGTTTAATCCATTTTTTTGAATTATTGAATTATTGCTCTCTCATTCTTGTTCGTTAAAACATTCTCGAAAAACCATAGTAACAAATGAGGCATTGTCTCAATGGTTACCCAAGATTCTTCTAAATGAGAGGTCTTGGATTTAAATCCCAGCTGTAGGGAAAAAGGGGTCTGAGAGGGGTCAGGGGGTTTCCCAGTGGGGTTTCCTCCTGGGGTGGTTGTGGTGGCTCATGAGAGGTCCATGTAACTAAATTTTGGTGACATGGCCTGGAAACAGTGGGTTCACACGATTGAGACGTTCGCCGTTCAAAAAAAAAAACGAACCAACCATAGTAATAGTCCCAACATCCATTCTGAAAATTAAGCATATATTTTTTCAGGTTTTTTTTTAATTTAGTATTTATCATATGTAATAAATAAATAAATAAATAAGTATTTATTGAGTTTATATTTCTTGTTTGGTATTTATTTAATCAGATGCAATTGCAACCTTAAATTAAACAAATAAAATAATTAAGTTTATATTTTTTATTTAGTATTTATTATATCTAAAAATAAGTAAATAAAAGAGTCTTATTGAGTGTATATGTTTTTGTTTAGTATGTATTAATTGTATAAAAAAATATTTTTTTTGTATTAGTTTGTACTTTTTTAATAAGTAAAAAAAATATTTTTTGACTGGTATAATGATCTAGTTTCATTTATAAGTAAGGATTACTGTCAATAAAAAATAACTGGGTTTTAAAAAAAAAACCGTTCAACACTTGTTGACCGGCTAACCGGTTCCATTATACCGAGAGTAGTTTTAGATAGGGGTGTTCATTTTCGGATATCCGGTGTTTCGGATATCCGAAGTTCGGATATCTGAAAATTTCGGATAGTGATTTTCAATATCCGAATATCCGAAGCCGAATATCCGAACTTTCGGATATCCGAACTTCGGATATCCGAACTTTCGGATATCCGAACTTCGGATATCCGAACTTCGGATATCCGAACTTCGGATATCCGAACTTCGGATATCCGAAATTTCGGATTCGGATTCGGATATCCGTTCGGATATCCGAAATAAGGGAAAAAAATAAAAAAAATTAAAAAATATATATTTCGGATACCCAAATATCCGAAAATTATCCGGATATCCGGAAAATATCCGAAAATTATCCGGATATCCGAAAAATTATCCGAAATATCCGGAAAATATCCGAAAATTATCCGGATATCCGAAAAAAAATCCGAAAATTATCCGGATATCCGAAAAAATATCCGAAAAAAGTATCCGAATATCCGAAAAAATATCCAAAATAAAACTAATTCGGATATCGGATATCCGAACTATCCGAAATTTTTCAAAAAAGGTATCCGAATCCGAATCCGAATTTTCGGATATCCGACCTTCCGGATATCCGAACTTCCGGATATCCGATTTTTTCGGATATTTCGGATTCGGATTTTCGGATACTTCGGATTCGGATTCGGATACGGATTTTTTTGAACACCCCTAGTTTTAGAGGGTTAGTCGGTTTGTGCACTTGTAGTTGGAGAAAATATGATATTTTAGAACAATTTGATTTTTGTCATATTGTGCAAGAAAACTATATATTTCTTCTATTTAAGAGCCATACAAACACCATATCTTATTATCTCTTTTGTACGAACTCATCATCAATACAAATTCATACAGATGGAGGGTTGTTGTTTTGTTAAGCATAAATCCTCGTTAATGCTATCGATGTTTTTAGTTTTTATGGTTGGTTGGGCTCATCAAGGAATCTTCATAGAAGAAGATGAAAGAAAAGCCCTTCTTGAAATTAAAGCCTCACTTGCTGAGGTTTCAAAGTCTTATGACAATCTTCTCCTCAGTTGGGTGACTGATGATGGAAGCAGTTATTGTGATTGGGAGAGGATCAATTGCAAGTCAACCTCCTCCTCCGTTGGTGATAATTATAAGTATGTAACCGACCTCTCTTTGGGCAACATGTTCTCCAGGGAGGATAGTGATTACTACTCATACATTGAGATATATGGCCGCTAAACTTCTCTATCTTCCTTCATTTTAAAGAGTTGAAAAGACTAGATTTGTCAAGGAATTTTATTGGCAATGCTTTTCATGTGACCACAGGTATCATGCATCATGGCTTGTTTAATTTTTGCGAATACTTGATCTGTTATATTGCCATGTGATGGATGGGTGGCTTAATTTTTTTTTTTATTGCAGGATTTGAAAGATTGTCGGGATTAAAGAAGCTTGAGAATCTCAACCTTAGCAATAATTTCATAGAAACCACTAACATCTTTCCTCTATTGAGTCAGCTTAGTTCACTCAAAGTTTTGGATCTCAGTTACATCAATGGATATCAAGGAGACTGGCCTACTCATGGCACGTTGTTTGTCTTTCAATTTCAACTCAACTTTTTTTATATAATATGAATTCATGTTATGAAGATTGATACTCATAACACTTAATTTTACATACAGATATTTCTGAATTTCGTATCCCAAAGAACATGGAGGTATTGGATCTAACTGCTTGTGGCTTTTATGGTACCTTACAAATTCGAGGTATATATATATATATATATATATATATATATATATATATATATATATATATATATATATATATATATTTTATGCATTATAATAAATCAAACTTTGCTTCAGCCACGTGTCAATCTCTAATTAAGTCAACAAGTGAATTTCCCGCTTCTCTCTCTTCTATTAATGACTTTCTCTTATTAAATAAAATAAAAAATGAATAATTATGTTTAAAATAATAACATTGTCTACCTATAAATAAATGAGAACTAAAGTTAAAATATAAAAATGATCAAAACTAAAAAAAACTAAACAAAAGTAAAATAGTAATAAAATATAAAAATAGAAACTTAAAACTTATATTTATTTAATTTATATAATAAGAGAAAAAATTAACAATTTTAACAAATTATATATATTAAACCCATGTAATACATGGGTTTTAACCTAGTATGTGTGTGTGTGTGTGTGTCTGTGTGCATAGGGAAGTGTTCAGATATTAATTTACCCTTAAAGCAATAACCCAGATAACTTTGTCAAGATGAAGCCGAATCTTGGATTTTTTTAACATTATTGTAAAACATTTAAAACACTATGTTCTTTTATGAGATTGTGAAAATTCATCACCGTTTAAGAGATATAATTGTTGTAACTTTTTGATTTACAGCACTGTAACTGTTTTAGGCCCAAAACTTACAAAAATGTAAAATCTCAAACGGTGATGAATTTTCGCAAACTCATAAAAGAACATGTGTTCTAAATATGTTACAATAATGTTAAAAAAAAATCCAATATTTGGCTTCATCTTGGCAAAGTTATCTTGGTTATTGATTTAAGAGTGAGTTATTATTTGATCCGAATTATATATATATATATATATATATATATATATATATATATATATACACACGAGGGTTTATAAGAAAACTTTTCATTTTTAAGAAAACTAAGAAAACTTATACTAACCAATAATTTTTTTAATTTTTTTTCATAATTTTTTATTATAAGGTTAGTAATGTTAAAAGAAAAAAAAAGGCTATTAAGAAAACTCCTTATTTTTAAGAAAACTAAGAAAACTCATACTAACCAATAATTTTTTTTAATTTTTTTTCATACTTTTTTATTATAATGTTAGCAATGTTATAAGAAAAAAATTACAACGATGTTTGCTGTAAATTAAAACTTATCACAAAGAAAATGTTGTATATGTGTTACAATGATGTTCAATATTTATGTATGTACGTACGTACGTACGTGTGTGTGTATAAGGGAGGGGTCGTAAGAAAACCATCGTTTTGGAGGAAATTAAGAAAACTAATCACGATCATTACCAACTAAATTTTTTTTCATTTTTTCATTTTTATTTCCTTTTATTAGAAGATAAAAAATGTAAGAAAAAGAAAGAAATTTAAAAGAAAATGTATTTCATGTTATTATATATATGTAAATTGTGTATTACACATAATAGCCACATATATGTACTTTATGAGTTACATATAACTAATTTCATAATTATCATATTTTTTTTTCAATTTTTTATAACATTTCTAACCTTATAATAAAAATTATGATTTTTTTCAAAAATTTATTGGTTGGTGTGAATTTTCTTAGTTTTATTCAAAATGAGGAGTTTTCTCATGAACATCCCCCCTCTCTCTCTCTATATATATATATGTCACACCCGCAAATTCTCATTCGTGGTGTTAGTCCACGTGGGCGTGACGTGGCCAGAATCACAGCTCATGGTCATATAGAATAACTCTATATGCGTTTCAAATACACAGTTTGACATACACTTAGTGAAATAGTTTGCAGCGGAATAAATAGTCATAGATTGCAGCAGAAAAAGCTACTAAATATAGTAACTGTGTTGAAAATGACCATAATCACATCAAAATCACATTCCTATGTTTCTAATCATTCAAATAACAAATTCATACACATGCATGTTCACTATTTGTTCCAAAACATCAACTTGTAGCCAAAAAGTTACTAAAAATAGTAAGTTTGCTAACTAATCACATTTTAATCGTCAAGATCATGTTATAATCTTACAAGAACACTTATACATTAATAATAATCATTTATACATAATCAAAATCATCTAGAATGCCTTATATCATACATGCATGGCATTATTTCATTATGTCATGACCACATAACACATTTTAATGACTCACATCATCATGGATCGTCACGAAATGCATTCTAATCACTCTAGATCATCAATATCAGTAGATAAATAATCAAGCCCAGATCTAAAACTCAAGAAATCCGTGCATGCAAAGCTAGAGATCTTGCATGTGTGTTTTGAAGCTTGCATGTGTGTGAAATGGTGTTTTTAAGCTACAAGAGTGATATGACTACCTTCTAATGCTTCAAAATCTCTGAGATGATGCACCCAACAACTTCTAGAGCTCCTGGATCGTGAGGTTTTGCAGAAAGACGATGGTGATGGTGATGGTGGTGGTGTGAACTCCAACTCCTCTTCTCAAGCTCTCAAAGCTTCAAGGTGGCTTCAATGGCTTCCAATGGGTCTTAGGGAGTGTAGAAGATGATGGCAGAGGTTTGGGGAAGGTAAAACCGTGCTAGTTTGCGTCTGGTATCGACTTAAATGATGAGGATAGAGTGTATGATGGTTTTGTGCAGCTCAAGAAGATTTTAAGCTGTCAGGGATGTCAGGCATATCGCCTGGCATGGTGGCTCGGATCCAGTCATTGCGCGCGGGTGGGTCGGATGAGGCGCGCTCTATGTCTTCCGCGCGCATCGCTGAAGGTCAAAGCGTCGGGTCAGGCGTACCTCCTGGCCCACTTGTCAAGCCCAATAAGCCTACTTTGTTGTTCTTGGCCCATTCTCGCCCGTTTCTCGACTGTAGAACATCGTTCAAGCATCGTTTGGACTCTAATGGTCAATTACTAGCCATAATTGACTTGTGAAGTGTTTCTGTGCTTAAGTGTTGTGACGTTCACTGTCACACCCCCACCCCTCGTCACCTTGTGTCTGGTCTGGCGTCACCAAACTAGTTGCGGAAGCATAGTGGTGATGTCTCCGAGGTGAGATGTGACTTACTTGAACCAATATCATAAGCACACAGATTAACTTAAAGTAAAATTATTACAAGGATGTCGCAATTACAAATACATTACAACTATGTTTATTTAGTTACAGTATTAATTACACAAGTGCAAATATCCCAAAAGTGCATCCTCACCGGCTATTACTGTTTACCTACAAAAAGGTTTGAGTTTGAAACGTCAGCACAAAGCTGGTGAGTTCGACAGTTCAATTTAAAACAATATGATATGATAAGCATGTTCTCAAAAGTTCAGTTCCGGATAACCATGGGACCCGTATCTAGTTCCTTTCGGACGTCTAGTTCAGTTCTCAAGATATTACCCGTCGGTACATATCTTAGTGCCTCATTATCTTAATGTCTATCATACCATTAAGAAGTTCAGGAAACAGATAACAAACATTCACACAAGGGGAGATGCAACCCTCCCAGCGAATGGGGTGTCAACCAATAGTACTATCAATGTTTTCTGTTCGGCCCCACATGGGTTCACTAGATACAGTTTAGGAATGAGGACTTTTAGTTCCATGATAGAGTTCATTTCTACAGGCAAAATCCCATGAAATCTCACAAAAGTCAAATGAAATCACACAGATATCATTGATGCATATCATATAGTTCTCAAAAGTTTAGTAGTTCTACCCCGATGTTTATAAAAGAGTAAAAAGAAAAGGGGTTGTACGAAACTCACCTGATAATTCAGTAGTAGCAGAATATCACACAAACTGGTAATGATATGATGATTCTGCATTAGTTTATGTTTGATATGTTATTTATGTTTTAACTTGCAGATTAAATCCTTTTGAACGTCCAATGTCAAAGACATTGCCTTAACAGTCATCAACTTGATGTTTAGTATTTAATTACATATCTTAATGTAATATCATACAATGTATGATAATGTAGGAACCTATACTGATTCAGATTCCTAATACTAAGTTGATGACTCACTTGATTAATCAGTATAATCTCAGATTAACCAAATAGTTAATGTTGTTGATTATAATTGCTAAGATAGTCTCTAAACAGTTTAATGGCTTAGGAGTGATTAATCCTTGTTATTGATTACCCAAATATCATGGAATATCACAATGTAGTATTAGAGTAGGTTTAATAACCATGTTTAACATACTGATCTGACTGTTATCAGAAACGTCAAATAATCGTTCCAATGGGTATGTTAATAATTGTGATTAGTTTAAAACACGTAACTTTGACGTTGCATGTCAAAGATTAATCAAACTAATCATCTACATTGTCTTAATCAAATGGTTTAAACCATTATAACCATTGTTATGATTCCATGCAAACCGGGCATTACAACGGCTCAAAACAAGGATTTACCCATTAACAGTTCGAGTTTGTCACTCAAAATCAATCCTAGCCATCATCTAGGCAATAACCAACAATCCTAACTATATCATTACGTTCAAACTCATGATTTAATCAATAAAAATCAAACCAGAAAGGTTAAAATGAACCATTACCTATTCTGGAAGAGTTCTGCGGATAGAAAGATGATCTGGACTCGTATAAACGTTCCCGGATGCGATCTAAGTGTTCCAGAGACTTCGAAACAGAGATTTTGTGAGTTGGATGAAGAAAATGTCGAATATGGTGGTGGTGTCGTCGGCTGGAAGATAAGAATGAGGATGATGATGAAAATCTGATATTTTAAGCAAGTTGCCGACAACCTGGACCCCAAGCGCATCGCCTGGCGGCCTGCACCCACTCCAGGCGTACCGCGCGGACCTTCCTCAGCCTTCCAGAAATTTTTGAACCCGCGCGCATCGCCTGGGTCCAACGCATAACTTGGGGCGTACCGCCCCAGGGTATTTTCGCCCGTTTTTCGACGGAAACTTCATTTCGCGATTCCGGACAATCCGTAACTCCGTTTCGCGCACCGTTTTCGCCCACGTTCATCGTTTTTCGCATACTATCATCCCATATTAATTTCGGCGACCAATTAAATGCGGATTTTAAACGCGATCCAATGTGCTCAATTCACTGTTGACGTAATTCTTTGTACGCGATTATCACAGTCTCCTCCTGTTAGAGAAATTTCGTCCCGAAATTTAGAGAAGACTTGTTTATTAACAATTGATCATGAGAATAGGTGTGGGTACTTCTGTTTCATCCGATCCTCCCGTTCCCACGTATATTCGGGTCCACGCTGTGAATTCCACCGAATTTTGACAATAGGTATGCGACTACGTTTAAGTACCTTCACTTCTCGATCCATTACTTCAACCGGTTCTTCCCTGAACTGAAGTTTCTCATCAATTTGGATTTCTTTCAGAGGTACAATCAGTGTTTCATCAGCTAAACACTTCTTCAGATTTGATACATGGAAGACATCATGAATGTTACCGAGTTCAGGAGGTAATTCAAGTTTGTAAGCTACTGATCCAATTCGTTCAAGAATTTTAAATGGTCCTACAAATCTTGGTGAAAGTTTACCTCTCTTCCCAAATCTGAATATACCCTTCCACGGTGAAACTTTCAACATTACTAGATCACCGATTTGAAATTCCAACGGTATACGACAATTATCAGCATAACTATTTTGTCGATCGCGAGCAGCTTTAATTCGTTCTTGAATAAGTGCGATCTTATCAGTTGTTTCTTGAATGAGTTATGGGCCTATGATTCGATTTTCACCTACATCTGACCAACAGACAGGTGATCTACACTTGCGTCCATAGAGTGCTTCAAATGGAGCACATTTAATACTGGTATGATAGCTGTTGTTATAGGAGAATTCAACAAGTGGAAGATGAACATCCCAGCTACCACCAAAATCAATTACACAGCTTCTCAACATGTCCTCCAGGGTTTGATTAGTTCGTACGGTTTGCCCGTCAGTTTGTGGATGATAAGCTGTGCTCATATTGATTTGTGTGCCCAGAGCATTCTGAAGAGTTTGCCAAAATCGTGATGTGAATCGACTGTCTCTGTCAGAAATGATAGAGATTGGTACTCCATGGCGAGATACAATCTCATTAATGTAGAGTTTAGCAAGTCGATCCATAGAGTAATCTTCTCGGATGGGAATGAAATGCGCAGATTTAGTAAGACGATCAACAATAACCCATATAGAGTCATGATTATGCGATGTTCTGGGTAGTTTAGCGATAAAATCCATAGAGATCTGATCCCATTTCCACCTGGGAATCTCCGGTTGTTGTAATAACCCAGACGGACGTTGATGTTCAGCCTTAACTTTTAAGCGTGTTAAACATTGACCCACGTATTCAGCGATGTGTTTCTTCATTCCAGGCCACCAGTAAAAGTCTTTAAGATCTTTATACATTTTGTCAGCACCTGGATGAATAGAATACCTGGACTTGTGCGCCTCATCCAAGATGATTGTTCTCGTGTTACCAAATAGAGGAACCCAAATTCGACTTTTGAAATATAACACTCCATCAGTCTTGACTTCAAGTTTCTTGTCTAATCCCTTCAGTTCCTCAGCAGGATAATTCAGTGTTTGTAAAGCTTGTTGCTGAGCTTCTTTGATTTGAGGAATTAGACTGGTTTGGATAGTCATACCTAACGCTTTCACTCGTAAAGGTTTGACTCGTTCCTTGCAACTTAAGGCATCGGCTACAACATTTGCCTTGCCTGGGTGATAACGAATTTCACAGTCATAGTCGTTCAACAGTTCCACCCATCGCCTTTGCCGCATGTTCAACATTTTCTGATCTAGAATGTGTTGAAGACTTTTGTGATCTGTGTATATGATACACTTTGTTCCATACAAATAATGTCTCCAAATTTTGAGTGCAAACACCACTGCACCAAGTTCTAGATCATGAGTGGTATAATTCTTCTCATGTACTTTCAACTGTCGAGAAGCGTAAGCAATCACTTTATCGTTCTGCATTAAAACACATCCCAGACCTTGACGGGAAGCATCACAGTATACTGTGAAATTATCAGTACCTTCCGGTAATGCCAAAATAGGTGCGTTGCAGAGTTTGTGTTTCAATAGTTGGAACGCCTCCTCCTGTTGAGAACCCCATATAAACTGTTGATTTTTCTGTGTCAATGTGGTTAGTGGCAGGGCTATCTTTGAAATGTTCTTGATAAATCTGCGATAATAACCTGCCAGTCCCAAAAATTGACGGATTTCGGTTGGGGTTCGTGGTGTTTCCCATTGTTCTACAGCTTTGATTTTACCAGGATCCACTTGAATACTATCTTGATTCACTACATGCCCAAGGAATTGCACTTCTCGTAACCAAAACTCACACTTGGAGAACTTGGCGTATAATTTTTCACGTGCCAAAAGTTCTAAGATCAGTTTCAAGTGTTGAGCATGTTCTTGTTGGCTTCGAGAATAGATAAGAATATCATCAATAAATACAATCACAAACTTATCCAAGTAAGGCCTACATACCCGATTCATTAGATCCATGAAAACTGCAGGTGCATTCGTTAATCCAAACGGCATTACTAGAAATTCATAATGCCCGTATCGAGTTCGGAATGCAGTTTTAGGAACATCATCTTCATACACTCGTAACTGATGATATCCGGATCTCAAATCAATTTTTGAAAAGTAAGTAGCGCCTTGAAGTTGATCAAACAGATCATCTATACGTGGTAGTGGATAACGATTTTTGATTGTTAATTTATTGAGCTCCCGATAGTCGATACACATCCTGAATGATCCATCCTTCTTTTTCACAAAAAGGACTGGTGCTCCCCAGGGTGAGAAACTAGGTCTAATAAAACCTTTATCTAACATTTCTTGCAATTGACCTGAAAGTTCTTGCATTTTGGATGGTGCAAGCCGATACGGGGCTTTAGCAACAGGTGCTGCACCTGGAATCAAGTCAATCCGAAATTCAACTTGTCTCACTGGGGGTAATCCTGATATGTCCTCAGGAAAGACTTCAGGAAAATCCTTGACTACTGGGATATCTGTGATTTGTTTGGGTGAAGAATTATGCTCAGTCACATGTTCCAGGAAAGCATAACAGCCTTTCCTTAAAAATTTATGAGCTCGCATACAAGATATGATACCAAGTTTTCTACCAGCTCGTTCTCCTTGAACTATCAGTGTATTACCGTTAGGTAATGGAATACGGATCACCTTGTTTTGACAGACAACTTCCGCTTGGTTATCAGAAAGCCAGTCCATTCCAACAACGACATCAAAGCTTCCAAGCTCAATAGGAAGTAAATCAATATTGAAAAGGTGGTCATTCAGATTCAAGGAACATCCTTGAATAACACTGTTAGTTTTGATCAACTTGCCATTAGCAAGTTCAATAACGTAAGGAGTTTCTAGTTCTACCGCAGACAATGCAAATAAAGATGCAAATTCAGGAGAGATAAAACTCTTATCTGCCCCCGTATCAAAGAGAACTGATGCATATAGATTATTAATTAAAAACGTACAAGTCACAATGTTAGCATTATGTCTCGCCTCGGTAGCACCAATCTGAAAAGCTCTCCCCCTAACTTCAGTTCCCGGATTGGTGTTATTGTTTGGACAGTTTCGCATGAAATGATCAGGACTTCCACATTTGTAGCATGACCGGTTGATTTGAGTGGTTTGTCGTGGTGCTTGATTTCGTGGTTGAGCAGGAAAGTTGCAATATTTAGCATAATGTCCAACTCTGTTACAGTTCAAACAAACAGGACATGGTCCCGTGTGATGGAGTGGACACTTATTGCATTTGGGCGCCTGCCCAGTATAAGCTTTCCTCTCAGGAACATTTGCACCATAGTTCTTCACTGTTGGTTTATTCTGACCGATCTCAGCCAGAGCCCTTGTTTTGTTCTTACCAAACCACTTTCGTATGGTGCCTTTTGACACATTCGAGGTACCGACATCACTACTACTATGAACCGTCTGAGGTTTCAAAGACAGGGTACCACTCCTTACCGCCTCATTGGTAAGCTTAGTGGTCAAAAGAATCGTGTGTTTCAGAGTTGTAGGTTCAGCAGCAGTCACCATTCCTCGTATCTGAGGAATCAGACCCTTAATGTACTTCTCGATTAAAGTTGCTTCCGTAGGAAACATATCAGGAAGTAAACAAGTAAGTTCATGAAAACGATCGGTGTAAGCCAGACAATCAGCACCGATCATAGAATGATTCCAGAATTCCTCCTGGAGTTTCTGAATTTCAGTGATGGGACAATACTCTGATCTAATCAGAGTTTTGAAATCATTCCAACCCATCAAATCAACTGTGGCTGAACCCAAAGTCTTGGCCTGGGTATTCCACCAAGTCAAAGCTGAGTCTTTCAAAGAACAGGCAGCATAAGACACCTTATGCTCCTCCAAGCACTGACTGATTTTGAGTTTGGTTTCCATCTCCTCGATCCACCTTAAAAGACCAGCCGCTCCTTCTTTGCCAGTAAAAGTAGGAGGGTTACAGGAAGCGAAATACTTATATGTACATCCCTGTCGTGGTGGATCAGGAGCAATTGTAGTTGTACCAATGGTCTGATGAGTTTCAGCATGACCACCAGTAGCGTTATGTTCAGTATGCGCGTGATCCCCACCAGAACCCGCAGTGACATGTGGTTGGTGTTGCACCAGAACACCACAAGCAGATAGCTGTTCTCGTATAATTCGCGCTATCATTGCTTCGTTTGATTCAGATCCACTTGCACCTGCAGGTGGAACAGTGTTCGCTCCTGGGTTCACTGGTGGAGCAGTGTTTGTTTCCAGATTTATCTGTGGATCTGGATTCGTTTCCGTATTTACTGGTGGAACTTGATCAGGCTCTGGGTTAGTAATGTTCCTGATAGATCTCTTAGTCGGTCGACCTCTTTTAGGAGCCATTATTCTGCTCACAAACAGATACACTCATGTCAGTCAAGAACATTAAATATATAACCCGTTCGATCCCACAATTTCAATCATATTCAGTTATACTGAAAATTTGTATTGAATTGTGACTATAAGAATATAGTATAACTACATTAATTCAGTCCAGACATGTTCACATTACACACAGATCCCACCAATGTTCGTAGTTATACTTAGTCCTGTTATTTCAAAAACATGTTAGAGTCTTACACAGCTCATTGCATTGCAACACATGTTTTTAGATATATGTTCATACAGGACTAGGATATGTTCTCACACAAGTTCTCAGATATGTTCACAGTTCATGCACTAAGTTCTCATATAAGCAATAGACATGTTCTCGTACAGTATGGCTCTCGTACTGTACTTTAGTTACAGACATGTTCATTATTAGATACGTTCACAATTCAGACTTGTTCTCGTACAGTATGGCTCTCGTACTGTACTTTAGTAACAAATATATTCGCATACAGTATTGCTCCCGTACTGTATTTTAGCAAAATATATTTTTCAGTTCGATATATTCGCATACAGTATTGCTCCCGTACTGTATTTCAGCGAAATATATTTTAATTCGACATGTTCTCATATAGATACATTAATACACAGTTATGTTCTCACACAGAAAGAATTAATTATAGTTTACGCACAAAGTTCATTATACAAACAGACATACAAAAGCACCCATATTATTACAATACCATAGTTTCATACATACATAGTTTTAATACAACCAAAAGTCAGGATACTCTAAACCACAACATCATACACTACGTCTCACAAACTCGGGATCTGTCCATACCCAAAATATCCCTCTCTCACAACTACTAATCACACTATCACACATCCCCAACCTATCTGCATACTACTAATGAGATTTACAATGATGATCCCAAAATAACCATCTGAACATACTCATCGTATGAAATACGATAAACAAGAAAATATAATGGCCACAGCAGCCATAGTCACAGCCAGGACTATCATCCTGGTCTCGAAGCTAACCGTCTCCAACCAAACCAAAAACTCTCGAACTCGCACTAAACCTGCCCTCATTACCTCCACCTGCTGCTATAACGCAGCAACTATCCTCTGCCTCCAAGTCCTACCAAACCGCTCCTCAATGGTAGTCCTCCAAGCCTGGGTGTCAATACCCATAAGATTCACCTGCTCCATCAGAGTCAGATGTGAAGTGAGGATTTCCAATACAGTGTTACGAGTATCCTCAAGGAGCGTATAGTGCTGATGTACATCCTGTCTCAGGGCCTGTAAATCATGAGAGATCTGCTGCACCTGCGCCCGTAACTCGGCCTGGTGGGAGGATTCTCCCACTTCATGAACAGCCTGTGGCTCATCCTGTGGAGCCATCTGATGTCGCGGAGGCAATCCTGTGGTCTTGCGGGCCTGTCCCCGCATCCTCCTAAGTCCGTCCCAAACAGGAACTCTCGGTGGAGACTAACTATGTCGTCCCTCAGCTGCCATATCCTCAACACGAGGCTGAGAGTGTCCCTGTGATGCGGGCTGTGCTGGTTCAGGTGCTGGTGGTGGTGGAGTAACTGGTCTAGGAGCTGACGGTGTACGTGGTGCTGCAGGTGTCGCGGGTGAGGCTACCGACGAAGCCTCGTCAGAATCTGAGTCTGCTCCAGAACTGGCACTCGGAGTATCATCCAACACAACATAGGGGAATCTCTGATAAATATACCTCTCACCCTGATCATCCATCGTTGTACAATCAAAATCTCTAATCAGTATCATGAAGTAAATATTAAATAACAATATTTAATATGTACATGATAAGATGCTTCTTCCTATCTTAGAACAACAATTCGTTCTTATTGTCATTAATGTTCTGCTTGAATTAAATCAAACTAAAATGCACACGTGTTGCGAATTTCAGTTATGCTGGCCACTCATAACTGGAATTCGGACCACCTGATTATCCTGGCTTAATTCAAAACAAGTTTTGTTCGTTAGACATGTTCGGTGCTCTCTGTGTCACTATACGAGCCTATGGTTATAGTCTAGGTCTCAAAGTCAACCTAATTCTCTATAATCTGTGGCTCTGATACCACCCTATCACACCCCCACCCCTCGTCACCTTGTGTCTGGTCTGGCGTCACCGAACTAGTTGCGGAAGCATAGTGGTGATGTCTCCGAGGTGAGATGTGACTTACTTGAACCAATATCATAAGCACACAGATTAACTTAAAGTAAAATTATTACAAGGATGTCGCAATTACAAATACATTACAACTATGTTTATTTAGTTACAGTATTAATTACACAAGTGCAAATATCCCAAATGTGCATCCTCACCGGCTATTACTGTTTACCTGCAAAAAGGTTTGAGTTTGAAACGTCAGCACAAAGCTGGTGAGTTCGACAGTTCAATTTAAAACAATATGATATGATAAGCATGTTCTCAAAAGTTCAGTTCCGGATAACCATGGGACCCGTATCTAGTTCCTTTCGGACGTCTAGTTCAGTTCTCAAGATATTACCCGTCGGTACATATCTTAGTGCCTCATTATCTTAATGTCTATCATACCATTAAGAAGTTCAGGAAACAGAAAACAAACATTCACACAAGGGGAGATGCAACCCTCCCAGCGAATGGGGTGTCAACCAATAGTACTATCAATGTTTTCTGTTCGGCCCCACATGGGTTCACTAGATACAGTTTAGGAATGAGGACTTTTAGTTCCATGATAGAGTTCATTTCTACAGGCAAAATCCCATGAAATCTCACAAAAGTCAAATGAAATCACACAGATATCATTGATGCATATCATATAGTTCTCAAAAGTTTAGTAGTTCTACCCCGATGTTTATAAAAGAGTAAAAAGAAAAGGGGTTGTACGAAACTCACCTGATAATTCAGTAGTAGCAGAATATCACACAAACTGGTAATGATATGATGATTCTGCATTAGTTTATGTTTGATATGTTATTTATGTTTTAACTTGCAAATTAAATCCTTTTGAACGTCCAATGTCAAAGACATTGTCTTAACAGTCATCAACTTGATGTTTAGTATTTAATTACATATCTTAATGTAATATCATACAATGTATGATAATGTAGGAACCTATACTGATTCAGATTCCTAATACTAAGTTGATGACTCACTTGATTAATCAGTATAATCTCAGATTAACCAAATAGTTAATGTTGTTGATTATAATTGCTAAGATAGTCTCTAAACAGTTTAATGGCTTAGGAGTGATTAATCCTTGTTATTGATTACCCAAATATCATGGAATATCACAATGTAGTATTAGAGTAGGTTTAATAACCATGTTTAACATACTGATCTGACTGTTATCAGAAACGTCAAATAATCGTTACAATGGGTATGTTAATAATTGTGATTAGTTTAAAACACATAACTTTCACGTTGCATGTCAAAGATTAATCAAACTAATCATCTAAATTGTCATAATCAAATGGTTTAAACCATTATAACCATTGTTATGATTCCGTGCAAACCGGGCATTATAACGGCTCAAAACAAGGATTTACCCATTAACAGTTCGAGTTTGTCACTCAAAATCAATCCTAGCCATCATCTAGGCAATAACCAACAATCCTAACTATATCATTACGTTCAAACTCATGATTTAATCAATAAAAATCAAACCAGAAAGTTTAAAATGAACCATTACCTATTCTGGAAGAGTTCTGCGGATAGAAAGATGATCTGGACTCGTATAAACGTTCCCGGATGCGATCTAAGTGTTCCAGAGACTTCGAAACAGAGATTTTGTGAGTTGGATGAAGAAAATGTCAAATATGGTGGTGGTGTCGTCGGCTGGAAGATAAGAATGAGGATGATGATGAAAATCTGATATTTTAAGCAAGTTGCCGACAACCTGGACCCCAGGCGTACCGCGAGGACCTTCCTCAGCCTTCCAGAAATTTTTGAACCCGCGTGCATCGCCTGGGTCCAACGCATAACTTGGGGCGTACCGCCCCAGGGTATTTTCGCCCGTTTTTCGACGGAAACTTCATTTCGCGATTCCGGACAATCCGTAACTCCGTTTCGCGCACCGTTTTCGCTCACGTTCATCGTTTTTCGCATACTATCATCCCATATTAATTTCGGCGACCAATTCAACGCGGATTTTAAACGCGATCCAATGTGCTCAATTCACTGTTAACGTAATTCTTCGTACGCGATTATCACATTCACCAACGTTCGTGATTTTTGAAACGTGTGTGCAGTTTCTGATAATCCCTTGGATTATCATGTTGTGTAGCAATGTTCCTACTGTCGTGCCACGTGTCACACTAAATTTATCTAATTTTAGCGCCACGTGTACAAAATCATTTAAATAAAAATTTAAATAAACAATTAGCTGACCTGGAAATTACGGAGTATCACAATATATATATATAAGGTTAGTATCCAGTGTATTTCATGGGTTGAATAAAAAAATTATAATAAATAGTCACTAATGAAAATTTAAACTAAATAAAATAATTTTTTAATATAAAATATGATTAAAATTTCATATAATTTAATAATTTAAACAAAAAAAATAAAAATAATATTTATTTAAATACTAATTTTGTCAAAGTTTTGTTTGTTTAAACATTTTATTTTTAAAATCTGTTTGAAATTTTTATATTTTAAAATAAATTGGTTTTTTTAAAAGTGTTTTTTAATATTAATATATTTTTAATGTATTAAAATATCTTTTTTAATTTAAAAATACATAAAAAATATATTTAATATTTAATATTAGATACATTTAATATAAAAGAGAGAGATGTGGGAATTAAAGATAAGGTGTTCTAAGAACATGACATGTGTTCTTAGAAAACATTTATTTATTAACATAGGTAGATAGGTAGATATTATCTTCAATCCTTTTTGTAACATTAAAAATTAATGTGTGATTACATGAGATGTTAAAGGCAAACACTAAGATTTTTTAGCCGGTTCGTATGATTTATACCGGTTTGAAACCGCTTTCAACATATAGGATTAGAAACCGATCAGAAAAGGCTAGTTTAGTTCGGGGTGGAATTGATTTCACCCTAAACCGGTTTCGAAATCAATTCAAATTTATCAGAAGAACTGTTTTGTTTCTCAAAGACTCAAACCAGTTTCTTTTACCCATGTGCATCCCCTTCAAGTATGCCTATCTCAATGGCTAAAGGAAAAAGTAAATTATAGTTCACTTGTTTGTAAATTGATATAAAAGTACACATGTTATTTTTCATATATATATTTACAACTTATATTTTACTTTAAAGGAATTTTTTAGGATTAACAAAGTCAAGCCAAGTCTATAATGAACTGGGGTGAATCTGGATCTAAGACATGAGTTATTTGCTGTTATTTTCTTCATAAAAAAAATAATTTTCCACATTTTTGTTCATAGGAGGAATTGAAACCTAAACCTAATTTTTAAAGAAGAGCATCTTAACAGGAAAAAAAAAGATAAAAAAAAACATATAAGATATTATTAAGATAAATGTCATTTAGTGACTACTGGTCGTGCGAATTTGATCCGTTTTGACTGCAATGCTAAATTCACTCACTTGCAGACCCAATAGTTATGTGAAAAATAAAACAACAAATTTCCAAAAACTAAATGAGTTTTTCCATAATCAAAGACAACTTTTATTTTCGATCAATGTTTATTTGCTGCAAGTCTATTAGCAAATAAATTGAATGACATAAATTTAGAAATTTGGCAATCATATATTTTGGACAGTTTTCTATCAATTATTTACTTACAAGTAAATTGCTTAATTAAGACCTTAAACGTATACTGCCCACAACTTATCACACGGTGCCCTTTACCTCTCTATTGAGTCTGTATTTGCTGCAGAGTAGAGCCTATTATCTACATGCCTTAATCCTCTACCACATGAGTATTTTTTTTCATCCAACACTTACAATATGAAATAATATTACAATAAGAAAATTGTAATCATTCCAGTCTTATTTGACAACTATTTAAAGTAGAGACGTGTATCTTTTTAAATATTTTGCACACTAACAAATACCAAAAACTTTTATGCATCACCAGGTTTAGAGACAACTAGTACATTAAGGAAATTGAAAATTTTAAATCTTGGATCGAACCAATTCGATGAAAGTCTGGTATCATCTTTAAGTTATCTCACATCACTTAAAAGTTTAGATCTTCATGGCAACTTGTTTTCTGGATCGTTTCCATTCCAAGGTATGTGTTATATCTAACTTAATAGACATTATCGTCTTTGTTTTTACGAAAGTTATTATACGTCTCTATGTTAACTTTATAAATAAAATATGAATTATATGATGTTTGAACATCCGAAATGTTATGTTAATTACATCAGCGTGTTAATATTAAAAAAAAACTGTTGCATTAACTTGATATCATTCTAGCGAAGATTTTTATTTTCTAATGGAAATTATTGCTTTAAACAAATTTACAAAAGAAAATCAGATTTGAGTATGAGTGACGAGACATGTTGCACATCTACATTTGGCATCACTCAGATAAAGATTTTTCTTATACCTTCATAGATTTCCATACATAACAAAACATTGCAACCAAATGACTGGAAACAAATTTACATACACAAAACAATAAAACATAAACCTTGTGATTGAAACCAAGCTTGAATATTTGTGATAACTGACCTTCAGTTCAACAAATTTATAGAATTAATTGTTGGATCGGGTTGTTTACTTCAAACAACTCTTCACAAGTATTTATTTCTTACAATCTAACAGATCTGGAATTTCTGTTAGAAGGATCTCTCAAACACTCAACGGTAAACAAATAATCTTCGAATAAAAGTAAGAACACAAAAACAATTTCAAGCTCAAAGATATATTTCTCTCAAAAATGTTACAAGTGTTACAACAAGTATGCACACTTAAACAAATTACAATGAGATGTTATATAGCCAAGGCTACAATCGTATACTCGTAGGAATACAAGTTGGGTATACTAGATAATATATAAAGTATCATTGGGCTTATAGCCTAGTGGTACTCCTTGACCACGAGCAATGGGAGGCCTTGGGTTCGAGCCTCGCCTAGAGCAAAAAATGTCCTGGGTGAGCTAGGGAGTTTTCTCAGTGTGAGTTTCCTCCTAGATGGTGTGGCGGTTCCTCGATTCGGCACTTGCCAACGCCCGGCTTTAAATGTTTCTAGGGGTTGGTAGCGGTCTGTGGTCGCAGCGTGTGGGTTGTTGGGTCCAAGGACTTGTTTAGCTGTTCAAAAAAAAGATAATACATAAAGTATAGCTTATTCTAGTATCTAAAGTGTCTTAACAGGCTAAGACAATCAATTACAATGATTACAAATATAGACATTGACTTTACAAAAGACTAGCTAAATACAAAAGACATTTAATGTTCTTGATCTTCAAAGGCTTCCGTCGATCTTTTGCATTTAATGTTGTTGAGGAGAAGTAAGGTGTTGTGTCTAACTATCGGTATGTTATCTTTGTTTTACTCAGACCAACATGTCTGTTGTCAACACCTTTTGTACGATAAAAGGTACTCAGCTACAGTCTTTGTCAGATGATTATCCTCGGAAGTATTTGTCTTTGGAAGATGCAGAGGAGAATCTTCGGAAGCTGCAGAGGAGAATCTTCGGAAGCCTTTGTTCTTCAGAAGCTTCAAGTCTTCAGAAGCACTGAAGCTTTAAATCTTCTAAGTGTTGGCCTTCCGAAGCAGTTTGTCTTGTACAGCCTTCGGTAGGAGTAAGTTACCTTTCGGAAGCAATGTTGCTTCCGAAGAGTAACTCCTTCCTTTCGAAGGTTGTTTGTCTCTGTAGAGTCCACTATTTAGACAAATTAGAAGTTTGGTGAGAATCAACATTTATTAGTCTTTACATTAATCTTCACAAACTACCATGTAACAATAACTGAACTTTACTTCATATAATTTGAGCCACAAAAATATAAAAAAAATCTTACAAAAAAATACACAGTTATGACCTAAACTCTCTAAATTTCCTGATAAATGTAATCAAGATAAAGAGAAAACACTATAAACGATTATTCATACAACACACAAAATCAAAGCTCATACATAAGTTGCACATAAGAACTTGAAGGATAACTCATACATAAGTTGCACATAAGAACTTGAAGAATATATTATCCCCATCTTTAGATGACAAACAAAAAATATGGATAAGAGGTTTTCAAAACGTTTGATATAATAAATAAATAGTTAAGAAAACAATCATAGTTGTCAAATTAAACACAACCTATGTACCAACACGTTCCAGTTTCAGTCAACAAAGTCAAGAACCAGTTTCGGTTAGGTTCGGGTTTTGGCCGGTTTCGGTCCCGATTTTTACCGGGTAAAGATGGAACCGGTTATAGTTACGATTTCTTTGAGAAACCAGAATCACATGTACCCACATATTCGGGTATGAACTGTTCTGTCGGTTCTGGTTTTAGAACCGGTTTTTTTGCCATCTCTATCTAGAACTACTCATCATCAAGGCCACGAAACTTAACAACTTAATTTGACGTCATGAAATAAACATATGGAAACTTAGTACAAAACAAGGAGACTTGTGGAGTCAATGAAGCCAACAAACTAAGACGAAAGAACACTCGACGTCTCGACCAGTATGCACAGCTATACCGATGAAATTTTTAAGCTTTTCGGAGCGACTTGTTGCCACTATAGATTAAATTGACCATCCTAACAACAAACCGTTGTTACAAATTTTTTCAGCATATATTAGTACCAAAAGGTTAAAATAGTTGTCGGCGTATATCCAGGGGCGGACACCTGTTTTATGGACTGTGGTCCCAGGACAGCAACGATTTTTCAGATTGTATGGACAATTATGAACAATATTTTCAAGTGACATCATAAACTTTTGGACTAGTGACATCATTGTTTATCAAAAAATGATGAAAACAAGAAAACACATTAATAATTCTTACATTTGTTATATTGAAAAGGAGTTATCCAACAACTTTCGGTCAAAAATGTAATATAGCGTTTTCAAAATATGAAAACATGTAGGAAATAACTTTAACTATTTTGTTTACCTGATTCGAACGGTAAAACCGACCCAAAAAACTTATGCCCAACATTATGAAATTATAACATATAAATACAGTGACATCATCGGGAAAAAATCCTGGATCCGTCATGTGGCAGTTGCGTACGAAGAATTCGGCATTTATGACGTAAGCACATTTGGTCGTGCATGAAATCCACGAGGATTTAGTAACTTTTGTTATTGGGGATTGAAAGTATGTGAAAAATGATGAACGTGGGCGAAAACCGTGCGCAAAACGGAGTTCGTATGCTCCCGGAATCGCGAAACGAAGTTTAAATCAAAAATGGGATGAAAAACGGGTCAGGCGGTACGCCTGGCGTGGGTGCAACAACCCAGGCGTTACGCCTGGCTGACTATGTCGGCTAAAAATTGATTTAATCGCTCAGAATCGTCCAGAACGCAAAAATCTCATCCATTTCGACCTTAAGCACCCACCAGACGCCATTTCTTCCTTCTTTCACCTTCAATCTTCATTTTAAAGCCCCTCAAACATCCGGATCATCCCACGGATCGTATATACAAGTCCTGATCGTTGTTTTACCCGCAGGAACTCGTCAGAACAGGTAACGGTTCGTTTTAACCTTCTAGTTTGATTTTGATTGATTAGATCTTGATTTTGAACGTAATGAGATAGTTAGGATTGTTGATTATTGCCTAGATGATGGCTAGGATTGATTATAAACAAAGAACACGAAGTTCTAACGGTTAAATCCTTGTTTTGATCCGTTGTGATGCCCGGTTTGCATGAAATCATACCTATGATTATAATGGTTTAAACCATTTGATTATGACAATGTAGGTGATTAGTTTGATTAATCTTTGAAATGCAAAGGTTAAATCTAAGTGTTTCAAACTAATCATAATCATTAACATACTCATTGGAATGATTATCTGATGTTTGTGATAACAGTCAGATTAGTATGTTAAATCTGGTTATTTCACCTATTATGGTGCTACATTGTGATATTTCATGATATTTGGGTAATCAATAACAAGGATTAATCATTTCTAAGCCATTAAATCATCTAAAAATTGTCTTAATATTATAATCAACAATATTAACTATTTGATTAATCCGAGATTATTTAGATTAATCAAGAGAGTCATCAACTTTGTATTAGGAATCTAATGCAATGTAGATTCCTACATTATCATACATTGTATGATATAACCTTAAATTAATTAATTATATAATTAATATCGAGTTGATGATTTATTAAGCAATGTCTTTGACATTGAACGTTCAGAAAAATCTAATCAGTAAACTAGAACATAAATAACTTATTAAATATAATTAAATGCAGAATCATCTCTTTGTTGTTAGATTTGAGAGATTTTGCTACCTTATATCATCAGGTGAGTTTCGTATCACCCCTGTTCTTTTAATGTTTTATAAACATCGGGGTATAACTGCTAAACTTTTCTTGATCATATGATATGTGTCACTGTTATCTGCGTGATTTCATGTGATTAACTGAATTTGTGGATTTCATGGGATTGTTGCCGTTAGTATCTCTATCATGATATCAAAGTCCTCATTCTTGAACTGTATCTAGTGAACCCATGTGTGGCCGAGCAGAAAACATTGATAGTACTATCGGTTGACACCCCATTCACTGGGAGGATTGCATCTCCCCTGGTGTGAATGTTTGTTATCTGTTTCCTGAAGTTCTTAATGGTGTGATAGACATTAAGATAATGAGGCAATAAGATATGTACCGACGGGTAATATCGAGAACTGAACATATCGTCCGAAAGGAACTAGATACGGGTCCCATGGTTATCCGGAACTGTGAACATGTATTTGAACTTAACTGTCATATCATATGATTTAACTAAACTGTATGAACTCACCAGCTTTGTGCTGATGTTTTCGAAACTAAAACTTTTGCAGGCAATCAAGGACAACGGTGAGGATGCACTCACAGCACTAGCAACAACTGTAATTAAATAAATTGTAATATGTATAAACTGTAATAATATTTGTAACCACGAACCTTGTAATGTAAGTTTCACTTTTCGTAATCTGTGTGCTATGATGATACCGGATCAAGTAAGTCACCCCTCATGCTCTGAGACATCACCACTATGCTTCCGCTACCCTTTTGATGACATCATTATCAGGTGACGAGAGGTGGGGGTGTGACAGGGTGGTATCAGAGCCACAGGTTATAGAGAACTAGGTGGACATAGGGGCCTAGACTATAACCATAGGCTCGTATAATGACACAGAGAGCACTGAATACAACGAACGAACAAAACTTGTGTTGATTTAAGTTAGGATAATCGAGTGGTCCAGGTTTCAGTTATGAGTGGCCAGCATAACTGAAATTTGCAATACTTGTGCATTCTAGTTTAAGTCAATCCAAGCTGAACTATAACAATTCTAAAGACTAATAGTTGCTTTGAGATAGGAACAGATATCATATCATGTTTGTATTGAATATTATTATTCAATGTTTATTTCATGATACTGATCTAGAACTTTGTTTATTCAGCAATGGCGAACCCGGGAGAAAACTATATTTACCAGAGATTCCCTTACATCATCCTTGACGACACACCCAGTGACAGCTCGGGATCGAGCTCGGGTGCAGTACCATCTCATGCGTCTTCTGTATCATCTCAGGTGGGACCACAGCTACCAGCTACACCACCCGGATCTCCTTTTATACCACCACTACCGCCCGGATCTCCGTTCATACCACCACCACCACCGGGATCCCCACCGGTGCACAGTCCACCCCACTCACCGCTGGCTGACGCTTCGGCCATGAGGAGGCAGAGCTCCTCACCACACAGAGCCCCGGCATGGGACGGACTCAGGCGTATGCGGGGCCAGGCCCGCAAAACCACGGGGCTACCTCCACGACGCCCTATGGCTCCACGGGACGAGCCAGCACCAGTATACGAGGTGGGAGAATCCTCCCACCAGGCTGAGCTTCGGGCTCAGGTACAGCAGGTCTCTCAGGACCTGCTGGGCCTCCGACAGGATCTGCAGCAGCACCATGCCACGATGGAGGACACCCGTAACACGGTGTTGGAGATTCTCACGTCTCACCTGGCTCTTATGGAGCATGTGACTACTCAGGGTGCGGACACCCTAGCCTGGAGGGCGACCATTGAGGATCGCCTTCGGAGGACCTGGTGGAGGGAGATGATTGCTGCATGTAAGCAGCGGGTGGCAGCCTTTGGGGAAAGGCTGCAGGGACTGATCTGGATGCTCGGTACGCTGAGCACCGAGGCTAGACTTATCTGGTTAGCTATAGTACTTGCTACTATAGCTATAGTGCTAGCCTGTTTACCGTATTTCTTACGGTAAGTCAGATCAGTTGACCCACATTTTTGGGATTTTCATTGTACATCTCATAGACGGATAGGTTGTTTGTATGGATGTATTATGAGGGCACTCTTTGTATCATAAACTTTATGGTTCTATAATAACAGTGTTGTTTTAATCAAACGTTTGTTTCGGTATATCTGTTGTATGTTATGTGAACACTATATCTATATCAGTATGAGAACGTATCTATGAACATATCAGTATGAGAACGTATCTATGAACATATCAGTATGAGAACGTATCTATGAACATATCAGTATGAGAACATATCTAACTGAAAATATATTGCGCTGATATACAGTACGAGAGCCATACTGTATGCGAATATATTTAACTAAAAACATATTGCGCTGATATACAGTACGAGAGCCATACTGTATGCGAATATGTCGAACTAAAAATATATATATTGTGCGAAAATACAGTACGAGAGCAATACTGTATGCAAATATATCTAACTGAAAATATATTGCGCTGATATACAGTACGAGAGCCATACTGTATGCGAATATATTAACTAAAAGTACAGTACGAGAGCCATACTGTACGAGAACATATCTAACGAGAACATATCAGTAACTAAAGTATAGTACGAGAGCCATACTATACGAGAACATATCTGTAACTAAAGTACAGTACGAGAGCCATACTGTACGAGAACATATCTGAACGAGAACGTATCTGTAATGTGAACGAGAACATATCTAATGAGAACATATCTGTAATTAAAGTACAGTACGAGAGCCATACTGTACGAGAACACGTGAACATATCTGTTGTTGTGTGAAAACATATCTAGTACATGAACTGAGAACATATCAGAGGACTTGTGTGAGAACATATCCTAGTCCTGTATGAACATATCTCTAAAAACATGTATTGCGAGGCAATGAGTTGGGTTATACTCTACACATGTTTTGAAATAACAGGACTAAGTATAACTACGAATATCTGAATGACTAGTGTGAACTGAGAACGTATCTGGATCTTTTCAATGTAGTTATACTTGAATACTTGAATGATCACATTTCAACATGAAATTGTCAGCATGTCTGAACATGGTTGAGTTATGTGATTAAAAAGGGTTATATCTTTAATATTCTTGAACTGACCTGAGTTTGTCTGCATGTGAGCAGAACTATGGCTCCGAAAAGAGGTCGTCCAGCTAAGAAAGCTACCGAGAATATTACTTCCCCTGAACCGAATCCAGTTCCACCACCTGTTTCTGAAACAAATACCGTTCCTCTGGTGAACCAGGACCCAAACCCGACACCAATGGCAGCTCCTAGTGGGTCGGTATTGAATGAAGCAGCTATAGCCCGAATCGTAAAGGAACAGTTATCGGCTGCTGGCATTGTAATACCACCACAGCCACATGTCACTTCTGGGTCTGGTCATGTGGAACATAATGCCACAGGTGGACACGTTGAAACTGTTCATACCACAGGCACAACTACTACTGCTCCTGATCCACCACGACAGGGATGTACGTATAAATACTTTGCTTCCTGTAACCCACCTACTTTCACAGGTAGGGAAGGAGCGGCTGGACTCCTTAGGTGGATCGAGGAGATGGAAACAAAACTGAAAATCAGCCAGTGTCTGGAGGAGCATAAGGTGTCTTATGCTGCCTGTTCTTTGAAAGAATCAGCTCTTACCTGGTGGAATACCCAGGCTAAAACTTTGGGTTCTGTTACAGTTGATTCTATGGGCTGGAATGAATTCAAAACTCTGATTATGTCAGAGTACTGCCCAATCACTGAAATCCAAAAACTTCAGGAGGAATTCTGGAGTCACTCAATGGTCGGTGCTGATTCTTTAGCCTACACCGATCGTTTTCATGAACTTACTTGTCTACTTCCCAATATGTTTCCAACTGAGGCAGCATTGATTGAGAAGTATATCAAAGGGTTGGTTCCCCAGATTCGGGGAAATGTAACTGCTGCTGAACCCACAACCCTCAAAAGAACCATTCTGTTGACCACCAAGCTTACCGATGAGGCGGTAAGAAGTGGTACATTGATCTCAAAATCTCAGACGGCTGTGGGCCGTAGTGAAGCTGGTACCTCGAACGTTTCTAAAGGTACCAAACGTAAATGGTTTGGCAAGTCCAAGACCAAAGCTCCAGCTGAAACCAGTCAGAACAAACCAACCGTGAAAAACTATGGAGCGGCGGTACCGGAGAGGAAAGTTTACACTGGGCCGGCGCCCAAATGTGATAGGTGTCCCTACCATCACACAGGACCATGTCCTGTTTGTGCAAAATGTAATCAGGTAGGACACTATGCTAAATACTGCAACTTTCCTGCTCGTCAACCAAACCAAGCTCCACGACCCACTGCTCAAACGAACCGGTCATGTTACACTTGTGGAAGCCCTGATCACCTCATGCGCAATTGTCCAACCAATAACACCAATCCAGGGAATCAAGCTAGGGGTAGAGCTTTTCAGATTGGTGCAGCCGAGGCAAGACATGATGCAAACATTGTCACTGGTACGTTCCTTCTCAATAATCTTTATGCATCAGTTTTATTTGACACAGGAGCAGATAAGAGTTTTATTTCTCCTGAATTTGCATCATTACTTTCATTGCCTACGGTAGAACTAGAAACTCCTTATGTCATTGAACTTGCAAACGGCAAGATGATCAAAACTAGCAGTGTTATTCAAGGATGTTCCTTGAATCTGAATGATCACCTTTTCTGTATCGACTTACTTCCTATTGAGCTTGGTAGCTTTGATGTCGTGGTAGGCATGAATTGGCTTTCTGATAACCAAGCGGAAGTTGTATGTCAAACTAAGGTGATCCGTATTCCATTACCTAACGGTAATACACTGGTAGTTCAAGGAGAACGAGCCGGTAGAAAACTTGGTCTCATATCTTGTATGCGGGCTCAGAAATTTTTAAGGAAAGGCTGTTATGCTTTCCTGGCACACGTGACCGAGTACAATTCTTCACCTACACGTATCACTGATATCCCAGTAGTCAAAGATTTTCCTGAAGTTTTTCCTGAAGATATATCAGGATTACCCCCAACAAGACAGGTTGAATTTCGTATTGACTTGATTCCTGGCGCTGCACCTGTTGCTAAAGCCCCGTATCGGCTTGCGCCATCTGAAATGCAAGAACTTTCAGGTCAATTACAGGAACTTCTTGATAAAGGTTTCATTCGACCCAGTTTTTCACCCTGGGGAGCACCAATTCTTTTTGTGAAAAAGAAAGATGGATCATTCAGGATGTGTATCGACTACAGGGAACTCAATAAACTGACAATCAAGAACCGTTATCCATTACCTCGTATTGATGATCTGTTTGATCAGTTGCAAGGTGCTACATATTTCTCAAAAATTGATTTGAGGTCCGGATATCATCAGTTGCGAATCCATGACAATGATGTTCCAAAAACTGCTTTCCGAACCCGGTACGGACATTACGAGTTTTTAGTAATGCCGTTTGGTTTAACCAATGCACCTGCAGTTTTTATGGATCTGATGAACCGAGTATGTAGACCTTATCTGGATAAGTTTGTGATTGTATTTATTGATGATATTCTCATTTATTCCCGGAATCAGCAGGAACATGCCCAACATCTGAAACTCATCTTAGAACTTCTAGCACGTGAACAGCTATATGCCAAATTTTCCAAGTGTGAATTTTGGTTACGAGAAGTTCAGTTTCTGGGGCATGTTGTGAATGAGAATGGTATTCAAGTGGATCCCAGTAAGATCAAAGCGGTAGAACAATGGGAGACACCCCGAACCCCGACTGAAATACGTCAATTCTTGGGGTTGGCAGGTTATTATCGTCGATTTATCAAGAACTTTTCAAAAATCGCTCTGCCACTTACCACTTTGACTCAGAAGAACCAACCGTTTATATGGGGTTCCCAACAGGAGGAGGCTTTCCAACTGTTGAAACATAAACTCTGCAATGCACCTATCTTAGCACTACCGGAAGGTACAGATAACTTCACGGTTTATTGTGATGCTTCCCGTCAGGGACTTGGGTGTGTTTTAATGCAGAACGATAAGGTGATCGCTTACGCTTCTCGGCAGTTGAAAGTACACGAGAAGAACTATACCACTCATGATCTAGAACTTGGTGCAGTTGTGTTTGCACTCAAGATTTGGAGACATTATCTGTATGGAACCAAGTGTATTGTGTACACGGATCACAAAAGTCTCCAACATATTCTAGATCAGAAAATGTTGAACATGCGACAAAGGCGATGGGTTGAACTCTTGAACGATTATGATTGTGAAATCCGTTATCACCCAGGCAAGGCAAATGTTGTGGCCGATGCCTTGAGTCGCAAGGAACGGGTCAAACCCCTACGTGTGAGAGCGTTAGGTTTGACTATCCAAACCAGTCTAATTCCTCAGATTAGAAATGCTCAGCAACAAGCTTTACAAACAACGAATTATCCAGCTGAGAACCTAAGAGGATTAGACAAATTACTCGAAACTAAAGCTGATGGAGTTTTGTATTTCAAGAACAGAATCTGGATTCCTCTGTTCGGTAACTCTCGAACAACCATCTTGGATGAGGCGCACAAATCCAGGTATTCTATTCATCCAGGTGCCGATAAAATGTATAAAGATCTTAGAGATTTTTACTGGTGGCCTGGGATGAAGAGAAACGTATTAGAATACGTGGACCGATGTTTAACGTGTCTTAAAGTGAAGGCTGAACATCAACGACCTTCTGGGTTACTCCAACAACCTGAGATTCCCATGTGGAAATGGGATCAGATCTCTATGGATTTCATTACAAAACTACCCAGAACGTCACGTAACCATGACTCGATATGGGTTATCGTTGATCGCCTTACTAAATCTGCGCATTTCTTACCCATCCGAGAAGATTATTCTATGGATCGACTTGCTAAACTCTATGTTAATGAGATTGTATCTCGACATGGAGTACCGATCTCTATCATTTCTGACAGAGATAGTCGATTTATGTCACGATTTTGGCAAACTCTTCAGAATGCTCTGGGCACGCAAATCAATATGAGCACATCCTATCATCCACAAACGGATGGGCAAACGGAGCGAACAAATCAAACATTAGAAGACATGCTCAGAAGCTGTGTGATTGATTTTGGAGGTAGCTGGGATATTCATCTTCCACTTGTGGAATTCTCGTACAATAACAGCTACCATACCAGCATACAATGCGCTCCATTCGAGGCGCTGTATGGGCGCAAGTGCAGATCTCCTATTTGCTGGTCGGAAATAGGAGAAAATCAAATCATTGGCCCAGAATTCATCCAAGAAACCACTGACAAGATCGCACTGATTCAAGAACGAATTAAAGCTGCTCGCGATCGTCAAAAGAGTTATGCTGATAACCGTCGTAGACCACTAGAATTCCAAGTTGGTGATCGTGTAATGTAATATAGCGTTTTCAAAATATGAAAACATGTAGGAAATAACTTTAACTATTTTGTTTACCTGATTCGAACGGTAAAACCGACCCAAAAAACTTATGCCCAACATTATGAAATTATAACATATAAATACAGTGACATCATCGGGAAAAAATCCTGGATCCGTCATGTGGCAGTTGCGTACAAAGAATTCGGCATTTATGACGTAAGCACATTTGGTCGTGCATGAAATCCACGAGGATTTAGTAACTTTTGTTATTGGGGATTGAAAGTATGTGAAAAATGATGAACGTGGGCGAAAACCGTGCGCAAAACGGAGTTCGTATGCTCCCGGAATCGCGAAACGAAGTTTAAATCAAAAATGGGATGAAAAACGGGTCAGGCGGTACGCCTGGCGTGGGTGCAACAACCCAGGCGTTACGCCTGGCTGACTATGTCGGCTAAAAATTGATTTAATCGCTCAGAATCGTCCAGAACGCAAAAATCTCATCCATTTCGACCTTAAGCACCCACCAGACGCCATTTCTTCCTTCTTTCACCTTCAATCTTCATTTTAAAGCCCCTCAAACATCCGGATCATCCCACGGATCGTATATACAAGTCCTGATCGTTGTTTTACCCGCAGGAACTCGTCAGAACAGGTAACGGTTCGTTTTAACCTTCTAGTTTGATTTTGATTGATTAGATCTTGATTTTGAACGTAATGAGATAGTTAGGATTGTTGATTATTGCCTAGATGATGGCTAGGATTGATTATAAACAAAGAACACGAAGTTCTAACGGTTAAATCCTTGTTTTGATCCGTTGTGATGCCCGGTTTGCATGAAATCATACCTATGATTATAATGGTTTAAACCATTTGATTATGACAATGTAGGTGATTAGTTTGATTAATCTTTGAAATGCAAAGGTTAAATCTAAGTGTTTCAAACTAATCATAATCATTAACATACTCATTGGAATGATTATCTGATGTTTGTGATAACAGTCAGATTAGTATGTTAAATCTGGTTATTTCACCTATTATGGTGCTACATTGTGATATTTCATGATATTTGGGTAATCAATAACAAGGATTAATCATTTCTAAGCCATTAAATCATCTAAAAATTGTCTTAATATTATAATCAACAATATTAACTATTTGATTAATCCGAGATTATTTAGATTAATCAAGAGAGTCATCAACTTTGTATTAGGAATCTAATGCAATGTAGATTCCTACATTATCATACATTGTATGATATAACCTTAAATTAATTAATTATATAATTAATATCGAGTTGATGATTTATTAAGCAATGTCTTTGACATTGAACGTTCAGAAAGATCTAATCAGTAAACTAGAACATAAATAACTTATTAAATATAATTAAATGCAGAATCATCTCTTTGTTGTTAGATTTGAGAGATTTTGCTACCTTATATCATCAGGTGAGTTTCGTATCACCCCTGTTCTTTTAATGTTTTATAAACATCGGGGTATAACTGCTAAACTTTTCTTGATCATATGATATGTGTCACTGTTATCTGCGTGATTTCATGTGATTAACTGAATTTGTGGATTTCATGGGATTGTTGCCGTTAGTATCTCTATCATGATATCAAAGTCCTCATTCTTGAACTGTATCTAGTGAACCCATGTGTGGCCGAGCAGAAAACATTGATAGTACTATCGGTTGACACCCCATTCACTGGGAGGATTGCATCTCCCCTGGTGTGAATGTTTGTTATCTGTTTCCTGAAGTTCTTAATGGTGTGATAGACATTAAGATAATGAGGCAATAAGATATGTACCGACGGGTAATATCGAGAACTGAACATATCGTCCGAAAGGAACTAGATACGGGTCCCATGGTTATCCGGAACTGTGAACATGTATTTGAACTTAACTGTCATATCATATGATTTAACTAAACTGTATGAACTCACCAGCTTTGTGCTGATGTTTTCGAAACTAAAACTTTTGCAGGCAATCAAGGACAACGGTGAGGATGCACTCACAGCACTAGCAACAACTGTAATTAAATAAATTGTAATATGTATAAACTGTAATAATATTTGTAACCACGAACCTTGTAATGTAAGTTTCACTTTTCGTAATCTGTGTGCTATGATGATACCGGATCAAGTAAGTCACCCCTCATGCTCTGAGACATCACCACTATGCTTCCGCTACCCTTTTGATGACATCATTATCAGGTGACGAGAGGTGGGGGTGTGACACGTCATTGCGTATATCATCGTATGCCGACGGCATATCGCCAGCGGAATCAATATGAAGCTAACAACAAATATGAAAGAAATTATCAAAAAAAAAAAAAACAATATCAGTATGAATTTAACGTTAATTTTATAATATAAAGTCCTCATCCATTTAACAAGCGAACCACTAGACATATGTCCACTTCTAATTACGCATTTATTTAGACTTCAGGAGATTTTTCAAATTTTGTAGGCTAAAAGTTAGAGATTTTTAGCTGTAAGAATAACCCTAGAATTAGAAATACCTTATTTTTGATTTCTTTAACTGTGTGTTACATTGTTTGTTTATATGCGAATTGCTTGTTTGTTTGCGTTTATGAAAAATTAAATAAAATATATAAATAAATAAATCATAATTATAGATAATTAAATAAAAAAATAGTGCATATGTGGGTCGGGTATGTTTGTTTGTTTACTACCCTATGTATATATGCATATACTAAGATGGTGTGATTAATTAGAAGAAATTGAAAATCATGAAAAGGAACAACAAACAAACATATCTTAAAGGGTTATAGCAAGAGGGCACAAAAATTAAATAGCAATAATCGAAGCCTAATAAAATCACGCACCAGATCCTACACTTAAACAACCAAAGGCAATCGATCACATAGTAAATGTAACGCTCACAATCCACCTTTTAACACGATCAACAATTGATTAATCTTGTCCTTGACACCATGAAGAGACTTGCTACGAATCAAGAAGGAGAGACTAGACATACAGTCAAGTTCCCAAGAGTTTATCTAGAGGCGTTCTTACTTTGAGCAGTAGAATACGTGAACTAGAGACTCTCAGTCAGTTTGAATTAAACATATCCTGTTGAAAGTATAAACTAAATAAGTTTGGGTCTCTTATGTATATATTAGAAAGTTTATATTTGGAGTCATGTATGTATTTGTAAATAGTCTAAGGGTCTATATGTAATTATGCCAACCAAGTTAGGGTTATATAAACCCAAACCTATGTACGTATTTCACAATCGTATGAACAAAACAACAAATTTTTCTCTGCAAGTTTTCTTCTCAAAATTCTTATTTTCTTCAATTCCAAGTGTGATTACCAACATATCCTCTTGCGAATTTTAAATCAACCACGAGCGTCAAACAATCATGAGTAACCCACTTGTGTATCCCAAGAACAGTTTAAGGCCCTAAACTCCTCATAGACCTTGTGATTGGATTTACACTTTAACATAACTCTTAAACAGAACACTTTCAAATTCATTTCAACGAAAGTGTTAAAATCATTACAAGGCATTAGAATTTCATAAATAACATGAACGTCAAATTAAATAAAGTACAACATAGAGCATGATGCCAACCCTTAAGGAATGTTTGGTAGCATCTCGATCCATGCCAAGTTGTTCACTTTCGTAATTTCCTTTTGATTACATATCAAACTAATATGCATACAAATATTAAGGTCATGTTTGGGATTGCTTATTTAATTTTAAAATAACTTTTTGTCAAATGTGTTTATTCATCTAATACATAAAAAAACAATCTTCCTATACTAATAATTTATTCCAAAAAATATCATATGGCATTCTAATATTATTTCAAATTTAAATGTTTATTTTTAATATAGAAACTCACAATTAATGTTATTAATCATACACATGTTTACATAAATACACTAGATTAATACTAATAATTAATAATATGATAATAAATATCATTTATGTTTAATGTCATATATATATATATATAATATGACATTATTTAATAAATTTTTATTTTCAAAGTTCTTTAACATAAAAAAAAGTATAACTAATATTATTAGTTTTAATATATTTATTTAATAAAAAAAGAATATAATTATGTAATATGATAAAAAAAATTATAAAATTACATAATTTTTATTTACAAACCCGTGTAATATACGGGTTTATAACCTAGTGATAAAATATAATCAAATTGTCAAAAACATAAAACACAATGATGAATACAGATAAAACAATAACCTAACTATGTGTTAATAAAATAAGAAGTTTTAAAAAATACTATTTTGAAATAATGCAATTGTGTACTTCTAATATGGAAAACATAAAAAAAAATAACAAATTTATTAAATATATTAAAAACAATAACAAAAAACATGAAATAAGTTAAAATGCATAACATAATGATATATACATATGACACAATGTTAGAGCGTTAAACACAATGATAAATATATTACACAATGACTAGAACGTAAAACAAAATGATGCGTATATTACACAATGACTTGAAAGTAAAATAAAATAACGAGTATATTACACAATGACCTGAACATAAAATACAATGATGCGTATATTACACAATGTGAAGATAAAACACAATGATAAATATAAAACACAATGATGAATATATTACACAATGACTTAAATGTAAAACACAATGATAAGTATATTACACAATGTTCTGAAAATAAAACACAATAATGAATATATTACACAATAATCTAAACATAAAACACAATGATCAAAATGTATTTTTCAAAATATAAAGACAATTTATATTTTTTAAAATTATGAGTTTTAAAAACATGATGAAATAACACAATTATATATTTTTAATACATAAAACATAAAAGATAAATAAAAACAATTTATTTAATTTATAAAAACATTAACAAAATAGCAAAATATGATATAAAAAAATAAAAAACAATATAATAAAAACATTAAACACAATGACCAAAATATCTTTTTTTTATAAAATTAGAGAAAAGTCACTTGTAAAATTCACAATCCTTCTCACCCTTCTTACCAATCTCACCCTTGTTACTTGAACCTAATCTTATATATATATATATCCCCTATATATATATAGGATATGGTTCAAATAAGAATCCACCTTAATTGAGTAAACTCAATAACTCTAATCTATTGGTTAATTAATTTTAATTACTTTAAATACAAAAGGGTATTTTGGTCATTTGTTTTAATTACAAATATCAGATTTAATAATAGAGTGACAAGTGTCACACTCTTAAAAACCATTCATTTTCATATTTTTAAATTAAAGTTCCCCCCTTAATTTTTATGCACTTATAACTTTTTTATAATATGTTATTTTTTTATAAAAATTGCATCATTTAACTCGTCATATTTTTCTCGTTAATTCTATTATAGTCATGCCGTATTTTTTTTCGAACGTTCGTAATTACACCAACGTAACGAACAAAAAATGTAATTACGGACAGTTTGAAATAGTTCAGTTCGTTACATCAATGTTACAGCTCGTTACATCAGTGTAATTATGAATACTTTAAAAAAATTCAGTTCCTTACATCAATGTTACAACTCGTTATATCAGTGTAATTTCGAAAATTTTGAAAAAATTTGACAAGACTATACTTGAATTAAAGATAAAAATATGACAAATTTAATGGTATATTTTTTATTAAAAAATAATAATGTATATAAATGTTATGAAGGTATAAATAATTGGGGGGGTAAACTTTTTTTAAAAAAATGAAATCAAGTACATTCATCTTATACCCAAAATACCCTTAAACAAATCTCATCTACTCATTTTTTTCAGAATTAATATGGACCACACATTTCAAATTTATTTTATTAAACAACCAATGAAATTGAGTTATTAAGTTCTCTCAATTAATGTGGGTTAACAATCAATCCATATATATATATATATATATATATATATATATATATATATATATATAGGGAACGGTATAAGGATGCAATTTTGTGAAGTTTTTTTTTTGTTTAATCACATTCTTTTATGAATATAAGTTTTTATAAAAAGAAAATAAGGGTATAATACATGCAACTCATTTATGTTATTTTGTATCACAGGATTAAGTCATTTGATTAACCTGAAGAAGTTGGATTTCAGTTTGGATAGTTTCAATGTAACACCAAGTATTCAAGGTAAAAGAATAATAAAAACATCAATTAATTAAGTTTCCTCTCATTCTTCAATTGATGAATTATTATAAACATATATAATTAAACATTTGTTTTGACTTATGATGATCCTTTTATATATAGATTGTAAGAGTTTAACAAGACTGGAAAGGCTAGAGAGCTTGTCCCTTGGAGTCGACACATTCAACAAGAGCATCATATCATGCCTAAGTTTCCTCCCATTCCTCAATACTCTTGATCTCAGTATTTTTGATGAAGAAATTGGAAGTTCCTTTCCAATGCAAGGCATGTAAATTTCTTTGTTGTAAGAAAACAACTAATATATATTGTTTATATTTAGAATTACTTATATATGCAGAATTATCTTTATTGAGAGAGTTAAAGACACTTGACTTAAGCGATTGTGGGTTTCAATCAATCACGTTCAACGGTTAAGTTGTTTTTAATAATACACAGCCTCCTCTTAAATATAATTTTAAATACATTTGGTGCAGTAATATGCATTGGTTTTGAATTAATTGGTGTAGGTACCATGAGCAAACTTGTGTACTTAAATCTCAATGGGAACAACCTCAACTCGCTGGATGATATGAGGTCCATGGCTGCAACTTTTCCATCATTAAGATTTCTTTCATTATACGGATGCTTTATGGGAGGAAGACTTTTTGCTAATGGTTTGTTTTTGCGATATGAAACATATTTACAGTTATTGAGTGAAAATAATCCTTTATTGAATAGAGTTACGTATTCATTTTCAGAAGTGCCTAATTTACCCTACTTGAAAGTCCTCATCTTAAGACATAATAATTTCAATGGAACATTACCGATAGAAGGTACACGTTGTATTTTCATTTTCCTTTTGTTTTTGGGGGAATTTTGAGAAGGTGACCACTAAAACATGCTTGTGCCTGGTTCAATTCATTGTTGTTTTAAAATGATGAGCAGATATAGTATGTAATAATCCAAACATTCTTTCTACATAGACACATATAACACCCTTCGGTGTGCCCTATGGTTGATGAAAAAAGGGGCTTGGCAGGGCATTTTTGGGTTGGGCGTGGTCACGACCACGACACATTCGAACGTTGGACATCATAATAAAAACTTTATTATGATAAAAATAATAACTTTATTTAGAAATTTAAAATAAAAAATCAATCATTGCATCATGATGACATCACAATGACAACCACTTGTCATTTCCATCACAAGTGGTTGAGTGAGTGGTTGCGATGGATGCCTACGTGGCGCCTAGATGGAGTGTTTACAACCAATGGACAAACCCCATGTTCTAACAAATGGATCAGGCTTCCACGCTGCCACCTTAGCTAGTCATGGATCGGAATACCATCACATCCTCTTAATGCGTCGTACGGGTGTTCATTTTCGGATATCCGAAAATTTCGGATAGTGGTTTTCAATATCCGAATCCGAAATTTCGGATATTCATCCGAAATCGGAAAAAAATAATAAAAAATTTGAAAAAAATATATTTTGGATATCCGAATATCAGAAAAATATTCGGATATTCGAAAAATTATCCGAAAAAAATATCCGAATATCCGAAAAAAATATATATTTCGAATATCAGATATCCGAACTATCCGAAAATTTTCAAAATATGTATCCGAATCCGAAGTTTCGGATATCCAAACTTCCGGATATCCACTTCCGGATATCCGATTTTTTCGAATTTTCGGATTCGGATTCGGATACGAATTTTTTTTGAACACCCCTAATGCGTGGTGATTGATGTGAGGGTCTATTTGTCGCCCTCATGTTTTCAGCTTTTTTACACTTTTTTTTGTCACGCTCATACTCCTGACATGTCAGTATGTCACACTCTTAATAGGGACTTTTTTCGTTAAAAGATTTGAAAATTAAAAGGGGTGAATTGAAAATAGAAAATGAATTTCAATTTTTCCAAGTTCTGTTTTCATGTTCTATTTTAATACACACACACACACATATATATATAGGGAGATGTTCAAATGTTAACCCTCTCTTATAGCGTTAACCGCTTAACCCTAACGTTTTTTTGCCTGAATCTTAGTTTTTTTTTCATGGTTTTTATTATGCAAAAATAGGGGGTTTCTTTTTTGTGTTTTTGCTAATTCATCACCGTTTAGAAGTTATAGTAAGTATAAGTTACTTACACTTACTTACATTTACTTACATCAGATACGGATTGTAAGTAAGTGTAACTAACTTACACTTACAATAACTTCTAAACGATGATGAATTAGCAAAAACACAAAAAAGAAACCCCCTATTTTTGCATAATAAAAACCATGGAAAAAAACGAAGATTCGGGCAAAAAACGCTAGGGTTAAGCGGTTGACGCTATAAGGGAGGGTTAACAATGGAACCTTCCCCTATATGTATATATATATATATATATATATGTGTGTGTGTTTTGGTCATGTCTCCTTCTAACACTAGTTTTAATCATATAGAAATTCTCAAATTCCTGTTAGAGTTGTATACACCTTATATGCATTCTTAATCAAGGTCGGCTCAAGTATTTTTTTCGTGGTTAAAACTAAGTCTGACATAATAGACGGGTTGGGTCGGATAGCGGGTTAGAACATGTTCGGATCAGGTTGGGTGTGGGTCAGGATGAGTTTTAAGCAAATTCAGTTTGGGTCTAAATATGTCATTTTTAAAATACACCAATTTAGTTAGAGTTAAAATGGGTTGTAAGTTAATAAATAGTTTATTTGCATAAACTTTAGTAATTTTATAATCAAATATATTATAGATAATTTTTATTCGTTTGAATCTATTATATTCTCATAGTTTTAAATTACCCATCTTGACCCGCATTGTGGTAAAACGTTACTCATCTTAACCAGTTCAATGTTATAATGTTACCTATTTCAACCAAAATACAACAATTGTTCACCTAAACAAACTCATTTATGTTGCTTTGGGTAAGGATTGTTAGGTCTTAAAACGGATGATAAAATGAGGGTCTTTTTTCCTAAAGCATATAAAAACCATTATCTTTGTATGTTCATTTTTTTATGACCGGGGAACTGATGTCGACGGAGCTTAGCTAATAAACTAACTAAATACCGACTCTAAAATAGACACAAAGTAATAAATCTAGACTCTCTAAAACCTAAGCTACCGACATGCAAGTGTACCTATCGTTTGTAGTAGAGCAAAGCAAGTTCGGATATCGAACCCACAGACTTCTACAGACTGCACTAACTAGACTCTATTACTTATCTATACACAATTTGTACTTAAATAAAATAATAATAAGGAAGGGGGGTTTCTACTAACAACTAAAATACTTGATAAACACTTAGAAATGAAAACAGACGAGTAAACAAAGACTAAATCAGAGAAGAAAAGAAGCACTACCTAGGCTTGAATCATATACATGTTTGACAAGGTTCTATCGGGGATGGAACTAATGTGATACCGGGATCTTATAATACTAAACTCAAAGGAAACCTAGAGCACCCTCGACCCTTCTCAAGGATAGTCAAATAAGGGTCCTAAAAGCCGTTAAACCACCGGATATATGGATTTCCCTCACAGGTCATCCAAATATTTATGAAGTATCCGCTAGATTATCTACCTCACGGCACGATAATCTCAAAAACACATAAGAAATAACTGTTAAACAATCTACCTCACGGCGCGACAGTCACAATTCACTTAAATGCTAGAGATAACTTGGGTTTTCCTATTGGATTCGATAAACATGAAATGGTAAACATACTAGAAAGATCTTCTCACAAAGGCTCTAACTAGAAATTCAACATCCAAGACTTATCGACAACTTCTCACCTCACGGCTATTGAAGCAAGTTGCACATCTTATCTGTTTAAATCTTGATAAAACATTCCTATGAATCACTCGGCCTAAGCAATTCATCCACTAACCAAAAACACACAGTCATTGATTCTAGCATGCACCTATTTCACGACAGACAATCGCCAAGACACATGAGGAACATAATATCAATCATTTAACAATCAGAGACACACATACACATCCAATATTAAAAACCAAGTCTTTAAATCATAAATCCATCGCATCATAATGTTCCAACACCGAAATAAACCAAAATCAAACATGCATAATCATCTAACCTAGATAGTTCTACAAGTTTAGCCAATAAACATCATATGGAAACAATCCATAATCTGTCTAAAGTAAGAAAACATGAGAAACAAGAGAAACAAAGTAAATCGATCACGTTACACCCTTTGGATCACTCGTCTAGGGCTTCCCGATGATTAAGATCGACTCCAACCTCTTCCTCAAGCCTCTAGTCGCCTTCTTGCTCCTTTCTAATCGTCCAGAGCCGTTTCAAAATCAATAAAACTCGCAATTCTGAAATTTTAACCCTGTCGCGTACCGCGACAATCATCCAATAACCCTTCACGCTACGCGAGGGGTCTCGCTACCCGACAATCATTAAAAAGGGCATTTTGGTCATTTTCCTCTGTCGCGTACCGCGACAGGGTTTTAGATGTCCTTCGCGTTACGCGAAGGGTTCCAGAATTCAGAATTTAGATCTCGTTGTTCTTGGGCCTCTCCTCTTCCAATTGGCAGCTCGTTTTCTTGATCTTTTGCTAAAATTTGATATGTTTATTACCTGCGAGCATGAAATTACCAAATTGTGAAGAACCAGCATAAATCGACTCTAAAAAACTAATAAACTGTACAGAAACTCAATAGAAACAAATGGAAAAACAGATGTGTTTCACAACATATCAGGAACCCACTTGCGTGGTAAACCCCAGGCCCCCTTAATACCCGACTAAACGGGGTAAACGGGTAAACCGTGGGCGCAAGCACCTGCCCTATGACTAGAACTCACGACCTCAAGGTTGAGGCCCCAACACCCTTACCACTATACTATCTCCACAAGGTTATAGTATTCATATTTGGATGTTCAATGTGTATTGCACCCCCTTTAACGAAAAAAAATATTATTGATTGTAATTGTAGCTTACATCATGTTAGGGGTGTTCACGGTTCGGTTCTAAACAGTGAAATCGCCCAAACCGTTCATTAGTTCGGTTTCACGGTTGGTTTATTTTTTCAAACATTCGCTCGGTCGGTTTTCAAAGTTTAAAACTGTAATAAACGGTTTGGTTTACGGTTTTCATAAAAAACGGTCGTAAAAAACCGGACCGGACCGTATATGTGTGCACACGAGTATATATATGTGTGTGTGTGTATACACATAGATATATCGATATATACATATACATGCATATATATGCATATATAGATGCTTATATATGTGTTTATGCACATATTGAGTTCTTGATTTGTTCGCGATTTAAAAAAAATACATATGGACTTTGTGTTAATAGTCCGTGTTGAACTATAAAGGTTTCGTTTGATTCGATTTTATTTTTAGCGGAATCAAAATCCCAAACCGCAAACCAAATCGGAACCAAACCGTTGATAATGGTTTGGTTTAGTTTTTATTTTGAACGGTTCGGTTTTAGTTTTCATTGTTCGATCAAAAACCGTTGTTAATGGTTCGGTTACGGTTCCACTTAAAAACCGTAAAAACCGGACCACGAACACCCCTGCATCATTGGGGTTTTTTAGACGTGAAGTTCACTTTACACTCTTCTGAAGGAATTAAATATTGATATTTAGACCTCATTTTGGTATTTTTCTTTTCTTTTCAGGTTTATGTGTGTTGTAAAATGGATAAATGATGCTCGAACAAATTGTATTTAACTTTAAATATATTCACTGTTTCTGAAACAAGTGTATCATTTTTCTTTCCTTTATTTTAGTTTTTATTGGGTCATTTATTTCTATTTTGTGTTAAAACAAAAATATACCACAACTATGTTCACAATTGAAAAATATAAGTTTTATCATATATATGGTTCCATAAAATTTGCTAGTCATGTAACCAACAAATGAGAATTATTAAGTCAAGTTATCGTTACAATTGTTAGGAGGAAGACTTCTTGCTAATGGTTTGCTTCTCAAATTTAAAGCATTTCTTCTCATCTTTCTAAAAATTTGAATAATTAATTTTTTTTCTTTAATTAAGAAGTGTCTAGCTTGTATGATCACGTTATTATTTACCTGCTACACTTGACAACTTTAATGTTTTAGTGATTTTTTTATGTTTAAGTCTTAAGCTTTCTAATGGATTGAATTATTCTTTTTATTTTCATTTCAACGTTGAGAATTTTTTTCATCTTAAGAGTTTATATATAGATTTTATTTGATTTATGTATAAGAGTTTAGAAAATCGATCAAATTTCCAACCCGTAATGTTATATGATATCATATGGCTCATAACACTTTTTTTTTTCTTTTTGTTAACTAATGTTATGTTTTTTGTTTTTGTTTTTGGTATAGCTTTAGCTTCTTTCCATCATCTTGAGATCTTAGATTTGAGTCAGAACAATTTTACTGGAAGCATCTCATCAATAATAAATTCACTAGCTTCTCTTAAAGCTGTCTCATTTGCTAGCAATGCACTTAATGGTTCACTAATGAATCATGGTAAGTTATCTAAAACAAATTAAATTGTTGAATTAAGATAAATTGTGAACCGTATATAATTTTATCTTTTGACAGAGTTTTGCAAGTTAAAAAACCTTCATGAGCTGGATCTTAGTTACAACATGTTTCATGGAAAGCTACCTGAATGCTTAAATAGACTATCAGCTCTTAAGTTGTTTGATATATCTTCAAATCAATTCACAGGAGTACTTTTGCCATCTCTGATTACTAATCTCACATCTCTCGAATATGTTGATTTTAGCCACAACAAATTTGAAGGTTCGTTCTCATTGAGCGGGTTCTCTAATCACACGAAGCTTGAATTTGTTGCCTTCTCGAGTGATAATGACAAGTTTGAGGTGGAAACAGAAGAGCCTATTGGTTGGACTTGCATGACCCAGTTAAAAGTTGTTATACTATCAAAATGCAATTTAAACAGGCGTAAAGGAAGTGTTATTCCTAGCTTTCTACATAACCAACACAAGTTAAGGGAACTTGACATGTCACACAACTTTTTGGAAGGAAACTTCCCAGATTGGTTGATTAAAAATAACACAATGCTACAATGTCTTATTCTAGGTGACAACTCATTTGGTGGCATAATTTCTACATCATTCCATTGGAATCCTCACAATTTATGGTGGTTGGATGTTTCTAGAAATCACATGATTGGTCATATTTCCAACGATATACACAAGTCACTTCCTTATTTGTTGCATTTAAATTTGTCGAGGAATTCTATAGATGGTGTTATCCCATCTTCAATTGGTGATTTGAGTGTGTTAGTGGAACTTGATTTATCTCATAACAGGTTGTCTGGAAAAGTACCAATTGGATTGCTCATGAATTCATACTTGAGAATGTTAATACTATCAAATAACAGTTTGCATGGTGAGGTACTTTCACGAAACTTTAACTTGAGTTACTTATCAAGTCTTCACTTAGACAATAATCATTTCACTGGTAAACTGGAAAATATGGGCGCCTTTTGTTATTTAAGAAATTTAGATATAAGTGATAACTTATTTACTAGTTTGATCCCTAATAATGTAAACATCAATAGTACGTTTCCTACTTCACTCAGGTTTCTTGATCTCTCAAAAAATAATTTTTCAGGACCCATTCCTTTCTTCTTAAATGCATGGCATATTCATCTGGGTTCCAACAAATTTACTGGATTAATACCTAATTCTTTTAGTAATTTGACAGATGTTTCGACTTTAGACATTGGTAACAATTACTTGTCAGGTAGGATTCCAAATTTTCTTGGTACACTATCCAATTTAAGGATTCTTATTTTGGGAAAAAATAACTTTAGTGGTTCTATTCCGAGTAAATTGTGCAACTTAACTTATGCTACTATGATTGATCTGTCCAATAACTTACTCTCGGGTTCAATACCTCAATGTCTACAAAATATTGCTTGTCCAAGTTATCCGGCTATAATGCAAAATAACTATTTGTCTGAAGGCTTTGTAGTTTCGACACCTTATCTATATAGCAGTGCTCTATATACACACTTTGGTCTCCAACCATATGCTCGATTTAGAATGCAAAATGAAATTTTGTTCACAACAAAAAGCCTCCTCATGGCCTACAAGGGTGATGTTCTTGATATAATGTCAGGATTGGATTTATCTTGTAACAAACTCACTGGTAATATTCCTGAAGAACTAGGTTTATTGGCCCAAATTCACGCTTTGAACTTGTCTCATAATGGGTTGACCGGACCCATTCCTGTGAAATTCTCGAATCTTGCCAATATAGAGAGTTTGGACCTCTCTTTTAACAGTTTGACGGGCAAAGTTCCGACAGAACTAATTAATTTGAATAGATTAGCAGTGTTCAATGTCTCTTTTAACAATCTATCTGGTAGACTCCCAGAAATAAAAGCACAATTTGGTACGTTTACCAAAGAGAGTTATGAAGGGAATCCGTTTCTTTGTGGTCCACCGTTAGAAAATGAATGCATCAAGGAATTACATGGAAATCAACCCTCAAAAGAAGAAGGAAGTGATGAGAAATGGTATGATATGGATATGGCATCATTCTATGGAAGTTGTAGTTCCACATGTTTTGTGTTCATGTTGGGATTTGCATTAGTTCTTTATGTCAATCAAAATTGGCATCGACGGTGGTTTCATTTGGTTGAAGAAAGTATGCATACATGCTTTTACTTTGTTTATGATTTAGTAAGGAAGGTCTTTATGCTTTTAGTTATGTAACATTTTTCATGTAAAATATGCTTATGTTTGTGTTTATAAATATTATTGGTGGTTAAATAAATTTTGTATAAATACATAACACCATAAAAAATATATTAATCAATCAATCAAACACATGAAATTTCACTCATAGCATGATAATTTGTAAGGTTTGGTGAGATTGAAATGGAGGCATATTTTACCTTTATTTCTAAAAAGAAAACAAGAAAGATTGCTTACAAAGAAACTCTAACTCAAATAAAAAAAGACAAACAAATACATGATATTTTACACTTTAAATTTTCATTTCAATAAACTATTGTGAACTTTTGGAAACAAAAATCAACCCCGTTAAATGAATTAGGTACCAACTATGTTGCATCTTTGATGTAAATCTGTACTAGCTTTATAGCATCTACAATAATCTATAATTCGCAAGACTGCATAGGGTTTTTTAAATCAATTATTCTGTCTGGTCCTAATATTCAGGCTGTATTTAAAAAACCCGGTACATAGACCAAACCCAAATGATGGGATATTCCAGGACCAAAAAACACACATAAATAGTCAAACGGTTTCGGTTTCCGGTTTTTTCCGGGTTGGTTTTTCGGTCTTGATCGTTACTCGATAAAATGCTCCCTCCTAGATCTGGCCATAGGGTTCTTTATTTTAACGAGCACACCCGGGTTCGAATCCCTGGAGAATACATTTTCTTATTTGGTGAACTTTTTTCCCACTTTCTCATCCCCCACCGAAAATAGTCAAAAGCATATATCTGTTCTATCAAACTGCAGTTACTAATGAAATATGCAACAAATAATATGAAACAGAAAAACATGATCTAATATCAATAAGAAGCAAGAGCTCAAAAAACAAAACAAATTAACAATTGCATCAATTAACTCCATTATAGACAAAGTGACAAACTATGAAGTTTGATCAAACTGCAGTTACTAATTGAAAATAGTCAAAAGCATATATTTGTTCTATCAAACTACAGTTACTAATTGAAGAGGCTATTAATAAATTCGTGGCACTAGCTTGACGGTAGAGATGTTTTGTTTTCACGATAACACCTTACAGACAATTCGCAGAAGAACAAGTGTGAAAATCGTCTATGTCTGAATGAACCAGTGAAGTTTGATCGATCATAATTTCTTGGATATATATGTAGGTTCGTGGTTAGGATCCAAATGATCCGGTATAACTAGACATTATGTGCGGACTCCATAATATCAAGTTTGAATAAAATATAATGAATTAAGATGAATAGAACCAATCACACATAATGAAACAAAATCAATTTTCTTGTATTAATTTCTTGAATGATGAATGTACAAGTAGAGAGAAATTGACAATCTTAAAATTCTGAATTATGTCCAACCGATGCTAATCACATCGAACCTAAACTATTTATAGGCAGATCTATTCATACTAATAGTATCGATAGTACTATTGTCGATATTAATAGTATCGATAGTACTATTGTCGATACTAATAGTATCGGTGATATTACCTTCGATATAACTACTATCGATACTAATAAAATCGACAAATTCAACACTTATACAATTTTCAAACTATTCAAAAACAAACAAAACAAAGCAAACAAAAACATTATATTGAAAACGAAAACAAATACAATAAACATAAAGATCTTCATATCAAATCAGCTACAGTCTTCAGTCTTCAATTTAACAACTGAAGCTGATGCTATCAAGGTACTAACAGACTCCCCCTTAGCAACAGCTTAGTGTTAATCTTCATTCTTTCTACTGCAAGGGTAAATGGCTACTAGCACAAAGTTTCTGCTTGATACATACATCTAACACCTTCTTGAAATGCATTGCTTCATCTCTATCATCTTTATGATATTGAATCTATTTTATCTCCAACTTTCTCTTGTCATCCTCTGACATATTAATTAAGTGGATTGGATCAAAAATTCTGCAAAATTCCACTTTGTTTACATCTTGAAAAACAGCTTCAGAGGTATAACCATCCAAATACCATCTATGGTGGTTATTCATAAGTCCCAAGTTAAACTTTAAAAGTGGAATTCTCTTTAAAGATTTAACTGGTTTGAATTCATATCTCACCTTCCATTTCCTTGTAATCCAATCAAGATTAACAACAATTGGTATCTTCTTCAGCTTCTGAGGTTTTAGTAATTCAAACTTCATACTTCGAACCTCCTTTCTGATTGTTTGTTCTATTAAACCAGCCATGTATTCATTTGAATGATTTATCATTCTTATTTCAGCTAAAACTCTTAATTCACATAATAGAATTTGATGAAAGCTTTTAATTGTTTTCTTCAAGTACTGAACTCCATAAATTCTCTTTATTATGAATAATTTACATTCAGCTCCAAACATCCATGCTAAAATCTTTCCAACACATTCCACTTTATTCCTGTATTGTTTCTTTACAATTGGACTCCGTGGAGCATTTTGAAGATCATCTTTAGCCAACTGAATGACTTCTGCAGTTTTTAAAAACTTGAAAGAATCTTCATTAATCTTCTCTGTTTCAGCTTGTTTCTTTCTTATTTCATCTTTAGTTGATTGAATAACACAATCAACTATCAGTTTCTCAATCTTTTCTTGCATTACTTTCTCTTCCCAGTCTAGGTTCATAAACAAATCTCTAACTTCCTTTACATGGAACCATTCTCCTTCTTCTAGATCTTGACCAATACTTTCATCAATACCTTCAAAACATGGTGCAAAATGATACTCTTTCTCATTTAGCCTAGGATCAACATCAAGAGCATAATCTCCATCAACTTGATCATCATATCCGAGGTCATCATCATTAATATCAACAAGAGCATCAATCATCAAATCATCATCTTGATATTGGTCTTGATCAACAATCAAAGTATCATCAAATTCTTCTTCCTGTACCTTTTCTTTGGCTTTATCATCTGGTGTTGTTGTCTGTTCAACGGGCTCCCCATGAGATACAGAATTATCTACACTCGAGCCTTCCTAGTTTCCAGTAGCAAGTTCATTGCCAGTTGAACCACCAGCAGCTGGATCATCATCATTCTGATTGCCCTGTGATGGCCTAGTTGCTTCAACTCTACGTGTAATCTCCCCCATAATTGAAGAACTAGCCAATCTATCATGAATATCTTTCAATTGGGCTTCATGACCTTTGAATTCCTTGACTGAACTGGTAATCAAATGGGTAATCTTCTTATTCAAAATATTGAAAGATGCTAACTCAGTTTGATTCAATTCAAACTGAGTCTTATGTTGTGACTCAACCTGAGATTGAAGCAAACTCAATTGATCTTGAAGTGGTAAAATCAAAGAAGTTTTCTTCTATAGCTCCTCAACTGTAACCTTTAGAGAATTAACTCGGGCCTTCAACTGAATGTTTTCAGACTGTATATCTTCAACCTGTGATTGAAGTGCTAGAATTTGTTAGTCCCACTACAAGATCTAAAACTGATATCGATTATCCAATCACACATGAGAGTGTGGAATGGTATCACGTGTGTGCAAGAACAATAATAATCAAGAACAAGATGAAAAGAATAATAAGATTACTCACGGACTGGTACAATACGTTCGACTCCAAGAATAGAGAAAATTAAGAACAAAAACAAACCAACCTTCATGTGACTAACCAGCCCGGTTTATATACCCCACACATGATTCTAGGCCTCTCGGCCCATCGTAACTAAACAAACCCAACACTTAAACAAAATAAACCATGACCTACTCGAGAACAATTAACCATTTCGAGAACCCCCATATCAACCACAAGAAACATAGAAACACCAAAACTCATTTTACTTCCCAACAATCTCCCCTATTTTTGTGTTTCCTCAGTGCTCTTTTCTTTTGCAGGTTCATCAGATTCTCCATACTTGATCATCAATGTAGAGGAATCTCCTTTACCTCTAGACCAAGATTCATTCTTCACAATGACTCTAGCATAAACAACAAACTCCAAAGCATCTTCCAAGTGACCTTGATGCACTTTCATCTCTTGATTATTCAGGAATTTTATGTCTTTCTCACTAAAACTGATGTGGAAGAACAGGCTTTTATGTTCTTGGAGTCCCATGACCGGGCCCGTGCACGAAAACGGGCATAACTTGTGTGGTTGATGGACTTTTGTTTCTGGGCTTGTGTTTGGGCCATGGTGTCTTTTGTCTAAATAGTTCATAAGTATCATAATTAGTCATATTAAATAGTTCATAAGTATCATAATTAGTCATATTAAATAGGTCATAATTATCATAAATTATGTATTAATGTTGAGTCTGTTGGTCTTTCCTAAAGGCTTTACATCTTCTAGTCTGTTGGTCTTTCCTGTTGGCCGTTTTCAATTTCTGCACTATATTTAAACCTTCTAGTTGTAATTGAGATGATTATTGCTGATAGAATAAAACTTTTCACTTCAAATTCCTTTGAAACCTTTGGGTTGTTCATTGGGAGGGTTGGAATTTCACGGGTATTCTCAGAATCAACGTGATTATCTACCTATTTTTCTTTTGTGTTACGTTTCCGCTACATCAGGTGGTACCAGAGCCAAATTCCTGGCTCAAAATGCCTCCAAGAAGAAACCAGAGACCGTTGGATGATGTGTATGAACGGGAGATGGAGGAGCGATTGATGGCACGGGTGGAACAGCGACTGGGTCAAGTAGTTGATCAGTTGGCTGATCGGATGAATGATATGATGAACCAAAGAAGGCGGGGAGCCGAAGGGTCTGATTTTGATAACCCGTTTTTTTTCTGATGATGGTTCGGCTTCCGAGGAGGAACCGAGGGGTCAACTTAGAAGGGGGCATGATTGGCCTGAGTACCCTCCCCAGAAACAACATATCCTAAAAATAGGACCTTGGGTGTCATGAACACACACTTCTTCTTTGCTGCATACAAACTATCCCTGCGCAGTAAGGATAAAACCTGTCTCACATGCCCAAGATGTTCATCAAAGTTAGAGCTGTAAATAAGGACATCATCAAAATATACAACCACAAACTTGCCAATAAATGGCATAAACAACTGGTTCATCACACGCATAAACGTGCTCGGAGCATTGGATAACCCAAAAGGCATAACCAACCACTCATACAACCCTTCGCGAGTCTTGAAGGCTGTCTTCCATTCATCACCAGGTCTAAGACGAATCTGATAATAGCCACTCTTTAAATCCAGCTTTGTGAAAATGGTGGCTCCACTAAGCTGGTCAAGTAAATCGTCAAGTCGTGGGATGGGAAATCTATACCGCATAGTAATCTTGTTAATTGCACGACTATCAACACACATGCGCCAAGTCCCATCCTTCTTAGGAGTCAACAAAGCAGGAACAACAAATGGGCTCATGCTTTCCCGAACATACCCTTTGGAAATCAAATCCTCAACCTGTCTGCGCAATTCCTCATGCTCCTTTGGACTCATTCGATAGTGGGGCTTGTTAGGTAACTGAGCACCTGGTTCTAAATCAATGTGATGCTGGATGTCCCGTAAGGGTGGTAATCCAACAGGTAAATCATCGAATGAGTTCCACTGTTTGAATTACCACCCTTACGGGACATCCAGCATCACATTGATTTAGAACCAGGTGCTTAGTTACCTAACAAGCCCCACTATCGAATGAGTCCAAAGGAGCATAAGGAATTACGCAGACAGGTTGAGGATTTGATTTCCAAAGGGTATGTTCGGGAAAGCATGAGCCCATGTGCTGTTCCTGCTTTGTTGACTCCTAAGAAGGATGGGACTTGGCGCATGTGTGTTGATAGTCGTGCAATTAACAAGATTACTGTGCGGTATAGATTTCCCATCCCACGACTTGACGATTTACTTGACCAGCTTAGTGGAGCCACCATTTTCACAAAGCTGGATTTAAAGAGTGGCTATTATCAGATTCGTCTTAGACCTGGTGATGAATGGAAGACAGCCTTCAAGACTCGCGAAGGGTTGTATGAGTGGTTGGTTATGCCTTTTGGTTATCCAATGCTCCGAGCACGTTTATGCGTGTGATGAACCAGTTGTTTAGGCCATTTATTGGCAAGTTTGTGGTTGTATATTTTGATGATGTCCTTATTTACAGCTCTAACTTTGATGAACATCTTGGGCATGTGAGACAGGTTTTATCCTTACTGCACAGGGATAGTTTGTATGCAGCAAAGAAGAAGTGTGTGTTCATGACACCCAAGGTCCTATTTTTAGGATATGTTGTTTCTGGGGAGGGTATTCAGGTGGATGACTCCAAAGTTGCGGCTGTTAGACATTGGCCAACACCAACTACAATAACTGAAGTCCGCAGCTTTCATGGTCTTGCTTCATTCTATAGACGGTTCATTCGTAATTTCAGTTCTCTCATGGCACCGGTGACTGATTGCATGAAGGGTAATTCATTTGTGTGGACCGAGGAGGCTGACTTGGCTTTTCAATTAATTAAAGAGAAGCTTACAACAGCTCCAATTTTAGTACTACCAGATTTTTCTCAGGTTTTTGAGCTGCATATAGATGCATCGAAGAATGGGATTGGGGCAGTCCTGAGTCAAGGGGGCGGCCTGTTTCCTATTTCAGTGAGAAGTTGACAGGTCCAAAATTACGTTACAGCACTTATGACGTGGAGTTCTATGCAGTTGTCCAAGCTGTGAAACATTGGCGGCATTATTTGTTCCACAAAGAGTTTGTGTTATTTACAGACCATGATTCTCTGAAGCACCTTCGAAGTCAAGATAAAGTATCACACAAGCATGCACGATGGATGGCTTTCTTAGAGAAGTTTACTTTTGTTGTGAAGCATAAGTCGGGTGTTTCGAACCGAGTGGCAGATGCCTTGAGCAGGAGGAGTAATCTGCTGGTTTCTATGAGGGTTGTTGTGCCCGGGCTAGACTCCCTCCTGGAGCAGCTTACAACAGACCCTTACTTTTCTGTTATTTTGCAGGATGTGCAGTCTGGAAGGAGGACATATTTTCTTTTGCATGATGGTTTCCTTTTCAAAGAAAATCGCTTATGCATTCCTGATTCAAGTCTCCGCCTTCAAATTATTAAGGAGCTACATGGTGAAGGACATGTTGGGAGAGATCGTACTTTGCAGTTGGTACAGTCTTCTTACTTTTGGCCTACTATTCGCAAGGAGGTAGACCGGTTTGTTAAACGTTGCGGGATTTGTCAAGTTTCAAAGGGCACAGCTACCAATGCGGGTCTTTATATGCCTTTACCTGTTCCTTCACTGCCTTGGTGGGACATTAGCATGGATTTTGTGTTGGGGTTGCCACGTACTCAACGGGGTAATGATTCGATCTTTGTAGTTGTTGATCGGTTTTCAAAGATGGTTCATTTTATTCCTTGCAAGAAGACAACAGATGCGGTTAATGTGGCTCAGTTGTTCTTTCGGGACATCTACCGTCTGCATGGTCTCCCATCCTCTATTGTTTCTGATCGGGACACCCGGTTCTTGAGTCATTTCTGGCGTAGCTTGTGGAAGATGGTTAACACTCAGCTTAATTTCAGCAGTGCCTATCACCCTCAAACTGATGGGCAAACTGAAGTTGTCAACATGTCACTTGGTAATCTTTTGAGGTGTCTTGTGGGGGATCATGTGAAGAGCTGGGATCAGATGCTATGTCAACTGTGAACCGGAGTACTGGATTCAGCCCATTTGAGGTAGTTTATTCTGCTAAACCAAGAGGTCCACTTGATTTGATGTTATTTCCTACCCCTGGTTCTGTCCCCAAGAAGGTTCAAGATTTTGTTGAGGGGTTGCATGAGGTTCACAAGACAGTTCATGATAATTTGACCAAATCTAACATGAAATACAAAATAGCTGCGGATCTAAAACGAAGACATGTTGATTTCGAAGAAGGTGACTTTGTTTGGGCTGTTTTGACTAAAGATCGTTTTTCAGTTGGAGATTATAACAAACTGTTAGCTAAGAAGATTGGGCCAGTGGAGATTGTGCAGAAGATCAACCCTAATGCTTATCGTCTGAAATTGCCAAGCCACATTCATTGTTCAGATGTGTTCAATGTGAAGCACTTACTACCTTTTTATGAAGATTCGTCTGATGATGGCCTTGTTACTGATTCGAGGGCGAATTTTGTCTACCCGGGAGGGAATGATGTGGAAGAACAAGCTTTTATGTTCTTGGAGTCCCATGACCGGGCCCGTGCACGAAAACAGGCATAACTTGTGTGGTTGATGGACTTTTGTTTCTGGGCTTGTGTTTGGGCCATGGTGTCTTTTGGCTAAATAGTTCATAAGTATCATAATTAGTCATATTAAATAGTTCATAAGTATCATAATTAGTCATATTAAATAGGTCATAATTATCATAAATTATGTATTAATGTTGAGTCTGTTGGTCTTTCCTAAAGGCTTTACATCTTCTAGTCTGTTGGTCTTTCCTGTTGGCCGTTTTCAATTTCTGCACTATATTTAAACCTTCTAGTTGTAATTGAGATGATTATTGCTGATAGAATAAAACTTTTCACTTCAAATTCCTTTGAAACCTTTGGGTTGTTCATTGGGAGGGTTGGAATTTCACAGGTATTCTCAGAATCAACGTGATTATCTACCTATCTATCTTTTGTGTTACGTTTCCGCTACATCAAAAACACATCAGATCAATAGGATCATAAAATGTATACTCAACATCCCCACAGTTAATGATCACAACATATGTCTGTTCATCGAAATCCCAGAATTTGAAACCATCCAAAACTCTCTCAGGTAAATCAGGAAGTATCGGGACTTTCTTCATCCAGTTGGTGGCTGGCCATCTTACTTCAAAAATATCAATGTCGACTGGATTTCCAAGAGAGTTTGTTTTCTTCTTTGTTTTGATAGACTGAGAAAGAGTCATATAAGAGAATCCTTTCTTGACATGCTGCTGCACCGAAGTGTAAAAATTTTCTCCTCGTCTATTCTGTCTGGGATTGTAAAATCTGTCTTGCCAACTCCACCATATCCACCACTGTCAATGACTTGAACGAAGAAAGATGATCATAATACTCAATACGCTTGATCAACTTTCTTCGTATCCACCACAAATCCTTAACTTCATCATATCCCCAGCAAACAATTCTAGATCTATCTCCTTCATAGTTATACCTACTATCTCCCACATTGACAATAAACCTTGTAGGTTTGAACTTTGCTGCCTCTTTAGCCTCTTGAATAGTTCGTTCTGTAGTCATCATAAGCTCCCTGGATTTGGCTATACTGACCTTAAATCCAGTATTACCAGCAAAATATTTCCTTAACCCTTCCTCACGACTTCGAGTGAGCTCATCAAAATTAGCTTTACTAATTTCAGGTACAGGTTCAGAAGCATTCGATGGACTTGATTCATCAACAGACTCTCCTTTGAACTTGTCTTGTAACTTTTACTTCAAATCCAGAACAATAGCTGATAAGTGACCCATATTTGTTTAAAGGTCTTTGATATTCTTGTCCTTGAGTTCATTGTCAGTCTTCTGCTCTTGAATCAAGAGTGTATGAGATAGGGAGTATTGTTCTAACTCAAACACCCTACTTTGCAGCTTCACAATATCAGTTGGTTCGTCTTCAGGCAACACATTCTTCCCTTTATCAGCTCGAATCTCTTTTTCTCCAGCCAGAAAAGATTCATAATGAATATCTTCAGTGTGTGAAGAAGATCCGGGAATTGATTCTTTAACTTGTGGTGATGGTTCAGTTGGTACAACGGTGATGGTCTGAATCGGAGTTACTGAAACGGGTTCACTAATAACAACCCCTTGCCTTGGGTCTCTTCTTCTTCTCTTCCTTGGAACTAAATCAGCAGCATCATCCATAGGTAGTTCTTGATCAGCAAAAGAAGATGCAGAAAGAGGATTTCCTACACTCCTTTTTACATGCTCAAGCAGTGCCTCAAGATTTTCGGTAGTAAGCAGGTTCACTTGCTCAGGAGGATCATTCTCAATCGGTATAGTCTCTATCTCAAAATCCAAATCCATATCAGGTTCCTCTCCAGTTACAACATCTTCATACTCTGGCAGCTTAACCACATAAACATCTTCATCTGAGGGCTTTGAACTCACATTTCTACATCATGTTCTTCCTTTACAAATACATTTGGAATTTCAGCAGCTTCAACAGCATCAACACCCTCCATCTCTGCAAACTGACCAAATTTCTTTAACGGATGTAGCCCTTCAAACTTGTATTTTCCACCTCGATTCTGCATCATCAAAGGAAATGTTGACTTACTTAACAGTTTCAGATCTTGAGTCATAACTCCTCTTTGTAGCCTAGAATATCTCTTATCAAATATCATTTGCAGAAATCTTGGATACATCATGAATCTCTCAGATTGCTTCCTTTCAGAAGTCCCTTCATCTCATTCAATATGAATTTTAAAAAATTATATCCCAGTTCATTGCAAGGGCGACAAAGGCAGAAGATTGCTCCTTTTTCAGCATATCAAAAGTCCCCTTGTTTCCACTCATGCACAACATGAACAAGTGACCTATGTATCTCCGGTACCGAATCAGAAGTTTCTTCTGCAGCATGGGGTAGATTCCCTCATATCCCATTTCTGATAGTACACCTTCAATTACACCTTTCTCCAGTGTCACCGGATCCGTAGGTTTTTCAGTGAAAGCCATAACTTCTCTAATTGTAGCTTCTAAGATCACAATTTCTGTATCTTGAACACGTGCAACAATAGTTCCTTTACCACTGTCTCCTTCTTTGTGCAGCTTACCAGATGACCAGAAATATTCAATCAGATTCTCATGAATGACTGGGTTCATTCTTAATGCGTGAGATATCTTGCAGGTATTGAACCTCTGAATTGCAGATGCAAACTGTTTCTGACATTCATGAGGAGGAGCTATCAACAAAGCTAAATTATGATTATCTTTCCACAGAATGAAGTTGTTTTTGTGCCATTTTAACCTGCTAATGATCAAGACACAACAACAAAAATTAAGTTAGAAATTAACTTATTAATTTTAATCAAAAATTTGCTTTAAATTCTAAACAAGTCATTTTCGAATTCTCAAAACTGGCTTAAGTAACTGTTTTTCGAATTTTATAGCCATTCTCGAACCAATGGTTCATTTTCGAGAATAATATAGAATCGTTTCTCGAGTTCGAATTTATTTTCAAGATCGAACAGGTCGGTTCTCGAAATCCACTTGAGTTCTCAAAATCCTATCTCTTTCTCGAGTTTAATTCGAGAACCAATCATCCTTTTGAAAATGAATTCGAAAACCACTCCATGCGATCTCAGCCTTCCAAGAATCTATTCAAGCTATTTTTAGTCGAATATTTCATTGAATTTATAACTCAAATCATGATTCGATCCTTGAACATTTAATGTAAATACCTATTTTCTATCCAAACCATCAAACTCAACAAGTTCCAAATCCTACAAATACGTTTTTCACACGGTCAGTAAGCAAATCAATGATGAAGAAGATGAAGCTAATTGATGTAGAATCCAAGAAACATAAAAAAACCTTGAGAATGTTTTTTTGAGAATTTGAGAAAACGATTGTGAGAGAATTTCGAAAACGTGATTGGGGATACTGAGACCACTCTCATTCATGACTTGAATGTTTGGTTGTTTGCCAAAAACTAAAAAAGAAAAAGAAAAATTGATTCAAAACCCACAACCAAGTTGGTCCACCAACCATTGGTTGTTCATTATAATATTATTAAACAAGTTTTTTTTATGCCATGTGTATTTTTGTGATTGGTAAATATTATTAGGTTGGGTTGGTTGTGAATGAAAATGAAAAAATTAAGTTGGGTTGGTTGTATGTATGAAAGAGAGAGAAATTAATATTTTATGGAATAGTTTTGGTTGGTTGGTTATGAATGGGAGTGGTCTGACAGCGGCTAGGGTAAATCTTTTTAACCCTCATTTACCCCTTTTTATAATTTATCAAATCCAATAATCTCACACAAGCCTATATAAACCGGCCCATAAGTTTAAAATCTTCATTTTGAATTAGCAAAACTGATCAATCTTTACAAACACATATTTTGGGATCAAATCGTTCTGAGTCAGAAAAAAATTCTTTTCAATGCTAACCCCTATGAACTGAATATCATGATTGCCGGTATATTGTCCAGCTAAACCCAGTCTTAAAACCTTTTTGTTTTTCTATTTATGCATATTTATCATGTTTTGGTACCTTAAGTGTGTTGTAAGCGAATCATACCAAATCCTAGATACCTATGGTGCATCTTATCAAGCCAAAGAATTCTTAATTCAAAATCAACATGTATCCGATCCTGATTATATGTATGAGAATTTTAGAAACAGAGAGCAAGAATGGATCATAGGTTTTAATATACAAGGCTTAATATACAGTGGAGTTTGGCTTTTGGACTCTTAAGGGTTTTTTTAACATGCTTTTTGCATGATTGTGCTCTAAGGCATCTTTTATTGGTGTGAGCAGATCCAGATTTCGGAGCATGTGCTCATGGATGAAAGTAACATCTCATGTCTCCGCGAAAACAAAACAAAGAGAGTTACATTTCTCAGGTCTCTGAGAAAGCATAACAGAGAGAAGACATTCATGAGCACTACAAAATTTTATGTACAAATGCAAAGCACTTTCAGAGAAAGCACTCGATTTTTGACATACTTTCAGAATCTCGTGCATATTAAAAGTGTCTTAAGATTTCTAAGGCAGTCAAATAGGTAATGCACTCTTCTAAGTAGTGATATTTCCACAACACAACACACAATTTCTTTAGTTAAGCACATAATAGATCAACTATTTCAGTCAAGTGAGCCTACCAACATATCATTTCAACCTCAGTTCTTTCAGAGATAGCGTATTTCAGACATTTTAACGGATCCTTTATCACGAAAGTTTATATCATTTCCCAAAATATGTCTAGACTTAATTTCTTTTGCATATTTCTCCCCCTAAGTTTATTCATATGGTATGAAAAAATTTATTAAAATAAATTTGTATGAAATGTAAGAAAAGACTCCAAAAGAACTCATTTAAAGCACACCAAGTGATCAATCCTTAAAAACAATCATTTTGAGCAATTCCACAAGCACATTGAAGGTAGAGATGCTCATCGGCTTGGTGAACATGTTAGCCACATTTAATTTTGTGCCAAGTTTTCCATTTTAATTAGTTTATGGTCATAGCAATCTCTGATAAAGTGGATTTTCATGTCAATGTGCTTGGTTTTAGAGTGTTGAACCGGGTTCAAATTTGGATTGCTGCATCGTTATCACAAAAAATTGGAGTGTTATTGAAATTTAAACCGTAGTCCAGCAATTGATGTTGCGTCCATATCACCTGATAACAGCAAGCAGATGCTGCAACATACTCAACCTCTACAGTGGAGATAGAAACGGTTTGTTGCTTCTTGCATTGCCTTGAAATGAGCATGTCTCGCAGAAATTGACATCTAGGAGAGGTGGACTTACGATCAATGTCACATCCTCCGTAATCACTGTCACTAAAGGCATAGAGATCAAATTTAGAATTTCAAGGATACCACAAAACAAAGAGGGTCTTCCCTTTTAGATATCTAAAGATCCTGTAAACCGCAGTCAGATGGGAAAGTCTTGGTGTTGACTGATAACGTGCACAATTACACATTGTAAACATAATATATGGCCGACTTGAAGTGAGATAGATCAACGACCCGATCAAGGAGTGATAATGAGTTTGATCGACCTTAGAGCCATGTTCATCAGACGTGAGCACAAGGTGTCACATATTTGCTTTGATGAATGGGAATACCCTCTGAATTTTGACGAACTTGTAATCCCAAGAATGTGGTCATTTCTCCCAATGAGCTCATTTCAAATTTCTTCTTCATCATGCTTTCAAATTTCTTGCAAAACCTCTCACTGGCTGATCCAAAAATGATGCCATTAGCATAAATTTGAACCCAAATAATATCATCAACTCTTTTGAGAAATAGAGTCTGATCAATTGTGCCCCGTGTATATCCTTGACCCAGCAGATGTTTTGTCAGTGTAGCATACCAGGCCCGTGGAGCCTCATGAAGGCCATATAATGTTTTATCGAGCCTAAAAACATGCTTTGGATGATCAGAGTCAACAAATCCTAGAGGTTGACAAACATATATTTCTTATTTCACTTTCCCATAAACAAAAGCTGTTTTGACATCCATTTATAAGCCGTTACTTATTTATTTTTCTAGAATTAAAATTAAACTTTAAAATAAAAAGAAAAATTGAATTAGCGGGTCTGGGCGGTACGCCTGGGAACCAGAAGATACCTCCAGGCGATACGCCTAAGGCTAGGATAACCTTAATGATGAAATCCAACCACCCCGATGTCTCCCAGACCATTTTTAGATCAAAATCAATCCCAAACAGCACTAAACTAATCTAAACTACATTGATTTCTAATCTAAGAATCGAAAAAAAATAAGAAAAACAGGGGGTTTTACCGGTGTCGAGTGCGGAGATGGTGGCGTAGATGACAACAGTAGTGGTTGTGGTTGTTGATAGATACCGTGGACCAGAGTGCGACGGTTGGAGCAGCAGCAGAGATGGCGACTGAAGTAGTGTTGATGGCTACCGGAGTATGGAGATGATTGGTGGTGGAACACGGGCAGCAGTTGATTGGAGATGATGATGGTAATAGCCGGTGGAGGTCGTAGGCGACGGTGGAGTTGGTTTTTCTTCTGGATGGTTATGTCCTGCGTGTAGACGGTGGTAGGCGTGGTTGTGATATGGTTGAGGCATAGTTGTGGAAACTGAGTTTTTATATTTTTTTCCGAAATTCTTGGACCCGCGCGCAACGCTCCAGACCAAACGTTGGTTCTGGGCGTTGCGCCTAAGTGCAACGGTTTGAATTCTGAGCCCTGGATACGCGCGCATCGCCTGGTGTGATTACTTGGGGCGGGGTGTTGCATCTAGGGTTCTTTTTAATTAATTTTCTATTTTTTTATGTGTGTGTTAACTAATTTTAAATAAAAGAAAATCCTAAAAAAAACTAAACTAATTAAAAACTAAGTTAAATCCTAAAAATTTATAACTAATGCGATTAAACTAAAATATAATTCAAATGAAACAAAATTAAACTAGTAAAATTAAACTAAATTAAATTCTAATAAATTAAATAATTAACAAAATTAAAACTAAATAAGATTTAAAACTAAATTAAACGCTAAATTTTTAAAAGTAAAATTGTTCTAATAAACCTAAATCAAAGAAAATCAAGTTAATGATCGGTGATGCATAAAATGATCAGATTGAAAGTGGGGTATGGTAATCACGTGATCGAAATGGTAATATCGACTGTACGTGAAAGGAATACCCACACTTGAATCTAACACAATCGCATAAGCATAAATACATCACCAATCACATAAGACTCAAAATACTTAATTAAAACTATGTACAATATATACAAGTTGGGCCGAAGCCCGAATCCCTAATCTGCTCGGAATTCAAGGAGAACAATCTCCTCATCTGATGGTACCGGACCTCCAATGTAGGGCTTCAAACGGTGCCCATTTACCTTCCAGGTGTGGTCCCCTGATTCCAATTCAACCGCACCATGCGGGAACACCTCACGAATAACGAAAGGGCCTCTCTATCTTGACTTTAGCTTTCCTGAAAAAAGCCTCAGTATCGAGTCATAAACCTGAACTCAATTGCCATTTTCAAAATCCTTCACCTTCTTCAGTCTCCGGTCGTGCAGCGCCTTCGTGCGCTCCTTATAACTCTACGACCGAGCATACGACTCGTCGCGTAGCTCATCCAACTCGTGCATCTGGAGGAACTGGTTCTTGGCGGCTGTTGTGTTGCTAAACACATCAGTTTACTCGGTTGTTTTTGGTTATTTCTGTACATTTTTGTCACAACCCACGCCAAGTGTGGAATCCACGGCGCGTGACTATGTGTTTATGTGCCAATGTTGGAGAATAACCCATGATTTACTATGTTTCATAAAATTAGGTTCATTTAAACAAACATAACATACATATTATACGACAAGTTTATCGTAAGATAATTATTATACAATACGATGTTTTTGTTTTCTTTCTATGTCATAACTCTTTCTACTGTTGATCCTGACCTAGATTGCTTAACTGAAGCTCCCCATTACCTGAAGCATGTAAATAAAAGTCAACTACGAATAGTTGAGTGAGATTCATAGGTTTTGTTGATTTAAATTGATTGTTCAAACAATGATTTTTAGGTTGTAGTAATCACAAGTGATCAAACAGGTACTTTGAAATTGAATCTACTTGAGCATGCAAACATCAAACCTAATGATAAACGATCGTTAGTAATGATTGTTAGCTCACATGATGAGATCCAACCCACTGTTGGAGCGATTTGTGATAATGACCTTGTGTTCCCGCATATGATCATACCAGTACTACCAAGAGCTTGATAACAAGTTAATGATGTTCACATAAGAATGTGCCCAAATAGCCTCCACATAACCAAAGTTTCCAAGTGATACGCTTGTTTTAATGATTTGATAAAAGATTACTTGATAATAGTTTGCCATGATTTTCATGATGATACTGATATATGATTTCACAGTGTTGATAAATGTTTATCATGATTTTCCTCGTGATATTGATATATGATTTCATAATAGTTGATAAAATACGTTTTGAAATTGTATCTACATGTTCCACCCCGAGTTTTGATAGACATTTAAAAAGAGAAAGAGAGGGGGCTATGATCTCACAGTTATATGCTGATAATGATGATCTTGATGTTCAGCTGATAGGAAATCCTATATGGTTCCTATAACAATTTATGACTAACTGAATTAATCATGACATTTTCGGATTAATCAAATAGATGTTGTTTTTGATTATTTTACTAAACAATTTCCAGATGAATTTCTGGCTTAGGAATAGTCAATCCTTGTAATTGATCATTTAGGTATCATGAAACATGAGAATGTGATATTAAAATAGGTTTAATATGCTTAATGTGCTAATCTGACTGTTATCATAACATCAGATCATTATTCTGGTGATCATCTTTATGGTTGTCATTAGTTTGAAACACTTGGATTTAACCTAGCATTTCAAGAAATGATCAAGACAATCATAATCATTGTTACAATCAAATGGTTTAAACCATTTTAATCATAGTTATGCTATCATGAAAACTGCGCATTATAATGGCTCAAAACAAGGATTTACCCGTTAGAACATCGTGTTCTTTGTTTATATTCAATCCTACCCATCATCTAGGCAATAATCAACAACCCTAATTATCTCATTACTTTTAAAAACAAGATTAAATCAATCAAAATCAAGCTACAAGGTTAAAACAAACCGTTACCTAATCTGACAGATTTTTGCGGGTAAAACAACGATCAGAACTCTTAGATACAATCCTTGGTGCGATCTAGATGTTTAGAAACCTTCAAAGTGGAGTTTGGATGCTAAAAATTGATGTTGGTTCGTCTGGGAGTCGACTAGAAGGGTTAGAAAACGAAATGGATTTGTTCTGTGTATAAAATCTGATTTTTAAGCTCTTCTACCGCCTCAGGGGCCTCCGGGCGCAACGCCCCATCTGGGTGCGTGGCCCGGGGCGTACCTCCCCACGCTTGTTTATTCAAATTTTTGATTTTTTTCGTTCGCGATTCAGGAGCATACGAACTCCGTTTTGCGCACAGTTTTCGCCTACGTTCACGATTTTTCAAGATCTTTCCAATGGTTTTTATTTCAAGAACTAAAGAGTTCAAAATATATGATCTCTTATTTAACGCTATGTTCGATTCAGTGTATCTTGAAATCGGAGTCTCGTTTCGCGATTTCGCTTACACTCATTCTTTTCATTTCCGAGTTATGATTATAGACATGAAATTAGTTGATCATCTATTTGAATAAACATTAGGTGATGGATGTTTCTTTGTGATATACTAACGCCATTTTTCGCATACTATCAACCTGTAATAATTAAAATCATCAAATCAACGTGGATTTCAAGCACGACTAAATGTGATTTCGTCATTTATGATGTAATTCTCGAATGAAATTGTCATAATTTTTAGTTAGTTTTGTAATTTATATTAGCTGGTGCTTCACAGTTTTGTAAATGAATGCTTGCAGGTCACAAACATATATATTTGGCACGAGAATACAAAGAAACGAGCTCGTGGTAGGGCGAGGACGGGTCTGGAATTGAAGAGAACAACAAAAGCTGGATTTTGTGGCCTTCGTGCTACGCGACGCCTAAAGGAAACCTTGTCGCGCTAGGCGACAGATGGAAATGACTAAATTACCCCCACTTAATCATTGCGGGTTGACCCGACTAATTTTTCGGTTTGTGACACCCTTCGCGCTACGCGAAGGGTCTTGAGGCAGCCGTCGCGATACCCGACGAGATGAAAAATTCAGAAATTCGATTCTTTTGATAAAAACGGCTGGAGGCTTAATTTTTAGGGTGACTGACGATTGGAGACGAGCATTGGAGGCGACCAAGAGGACTTGGAAGGCAAGTAAGGCAAGATCAATCATTCAGAAGCCCTAGGATTGATATTCGAAGGGTGTACAACGATCGGTTTTGATTTCCTTCTTGTTTATTTCATTTGAATGATGTTTGGTATTGGGTTTTGGATTAGATCTTTCCGTTTGTTCAGGATGATTGTTGACTAAATCGTTAGAACTACCTACAGTTTTAATGATTATGCATGTTTAACATTTGATTCGATCGATTGTGGAACAATATTTGTGATTATGCAATGACATAACGATTTGGATTTAAATCTTGGATGTGTATGAATGTTTAGAGTCGTTTATGATTTGATCAATTTATTCCTTGTGTGCTTTGATAAATGTCTTTCATAACAAAGATGCATGTTAGATCAATTACTTTGTGTTTTTGAGTAGTAAATGAATTGCTAGACGTAGTAGTTCATAGGAATGTTGATTAGATTCTAAATAATCTAAATGTTTAACCAATCTTAAAATCCGTAAGGTGAGAGGTTGTTGGTTTGTCTTAGGTGTTTGGTTTCTAGTTAAATTCTTTGTCAAAAGACTAAGTCTAGTTAATTGGACATTTCCTTGCCTACCGAATCCAATTTGAGATTCCTTATTATCCCTTGCACATTTATGTGTTTGAGACTTTTATTTCCGTGAGGTAGATGGTCTTTAGGATATGTCATTGATGGTTTGGGTAACTTGTGAAAGAAACTCATTAAACCGGTAATTTAGCAACTTGTAAACATCTTAGTTGACATCTTTGAGAAAGGTTGAAGATACTCTATGTTGTTTGTAAGTTAAAAATCCAAGATCCCGGTTTCACAATAGTTCCATAATCGATCTAAAAAGTGTTAAACATGTATAGAGTAAATCCCTAGGTAGTCACTTCATCATTGTTACTTCTTGATTCACTTTTGCTACTTAGTCTTAAATCGGTTTTTAGGTCATTTAATTATTTTAGTTTAATAAATTAAAAAAACCCTTTCAAACAATACTTTTTAATTAAATAAACTTGTATAGATAAGTCTTAGAGTCTAGTTAGTATTTTCTGTAGAAGTCTGTGGGTTCGATATTCAGACTTGCTTTTTCTTTACTATTTTCAATAGGTTCACTTGCCTATCAGTAGTTTAGTTTTAGAGAGTCTAGAGTATTACTTAGTGCTTAGGTTAGTTGTGATTTTGTTACTTTTAATTGAACTACTTTGTGCACATCAGTGGCCTTTGACAAATCCAAGTTCACGGCTTTCAAAGCCCAAAAGGCTTTGTGCTCAAGCTTAACCAGCAGATGACAGGCTTTCCCATAGACCATTCGATAGGGGGTCGTCCCAATCGGATTCTTTAAAGTGGTCCTAAAATCCCACAAGGCATCATCTAATTTGTCGGCCCAATCTTTCCTAGTGTGGCCGACAGTCTTCTTCAAAATCCTCTTCACTCCCGATTTGCGTTCTCAACCTGACCGCTTGTTTGTGGATGATAGACAGTTGGCAAATGATGGGTGACCCCATACTTTGCTAACACCTTCTCCATCTGGGCATTGCAAAAATGAATGCCTCGGTCACTGATCAACGCTCTCGGGGTACCAAACCTACATAACAAATGCTTCAGAAATATCACCACCACTCGCGCGTCATTAGTGGGAAGCACGTGTGCCTCAACCCACTTAGAAACATAGTCAATCGCAAAGAGGATGTGCCTGTTCCCTCGAGAAGCAGGGAAAGGTCCCATGAAGTCAATACCTCATATATCAAATACTTCAAGAACCTGAATATGGTGCTGGGGCATCTCATTCCTAGATGAGATGTTTCCTGTCCTCTGACAGGTGTCACATTTCCTAACAAGATCATGAGCATCCTTAAAAATGGTAGGCCAATAGAAATCGGAATCAAATACCTTCTTCGCTGTGAAAGAAGGTTCATGATAGCCACCGGTCAGCCCCTCGTGACAGTGTCTAAGGATCTCTAATCACTCCTCCTGGCTCACACATCTCCTAAAAACCTGATCAATAGCCACACGAAAGAGATAAGGCGCATCCCAGATGTAGTGCCTCATGTCGGCAAAGAACTTCTTGCCCTGTTTGGATGTCAAACCTTTAAGAAGGAAACCATTGGCTAAGTAGTTAGCAATGTCAGAAAACCATGGTAAGCCCTCATCCAGCCTCTCCGTGCGACAGATCTCATCAATCCTCACGCTCATCAGCGTCTCCTGGGGAAACGTATGCCTCATCGCGCCCTCCCGAATCAACTCCCTCTTCGGATCCTCTCGATATGAAACTCGGACAGAAGGAGGATCCAATGAATCAATCTTGGCTTCGTGTCCATTTTCGCAAAAAGGTATCGCAAAGGCGCATGATCGGTATAGACAATAGTCTTGGAGAGGACGAGATAAGAACTAAACTTATCAATTGCGTAGAAAACTGCCAACAACTCCTTATCAGTAGTCGTGTAATTCTCCTGGCAGCTTCTAAGGTCTTACTCGCATAATAAATATGGTGGAAGTGCTTCTCCACCCTTTGTCCCAAGACACCCCCACTGCAAAATCACTCGTGTCACACATGAGCTCGAAGCTCGAACGGTCCGCTCCAATCGGGGGCTATCAGAATATGTGCGCTCACCATTCTCTCCTCCAAATAATCGAAGGCTCTCAAAAACTCATCATCATAGACAAACTCAACATCCTTCTCAAGCAGACAAGTGATAGGTCGGGTGATTTTAGAAAAATCCTTATTGAAATGTCTGTAGAAGCCCCCATGACCTAGAAAGCTATGAACAACTTTAACACTCGTAGGAGGAGGAAGTTTGCTAATCGTCTCAATCTTAGATTTATCAACCTGGATGCCATCATGGGATATCTTATGTCCAAGAAAAATCCCCTTAGTCACCATGAAATGGTATTTCTCCCAGTTGAGCATAAGATTGGTCTCAACACATCTCCTAAGCATCTTATCCTGGTTGGTCAGGCATTGATCGAAAGTACTTCCAAAAACAGAAAAATCATCCATAAATACCTCCATGGAAGTCTCGATCATATCCAGGAAGATGGCAACCATGCATCTCTGAAAAGTGGCTGGAGCGTTACATAACCCAAAAGGCATACGAAAATATGCAAAGGTACCATACGGGCATGTAAAGGTGGTTTTCTACTGATCCTCTGGTGCAATAGGGATCTGGAAATAACCTGAGAAACCATCAAGGATACAGTAGAACAACTGCCCTGATAAACACTCCAGCATCTGATCAATGAACGGGAGGGGGAAGTGGTCCTTCCGGGTGGGGTCATTCAACTTCCTATAGTCTATGGACACCTTCCATCTAGTGACTGTCCTGGTGAGAACTATCTCCTTCTTCTCGTTCACCAACACATTCATCCCTCCTTTCTTCGGGACCACATGTACTGGGCTCACCCAAGATGAATCAGAAATAGGGTATATGAGCCCCTCATCCAACAACCTAAGGACCTCCTTCTTCACTACCTCTCCCATGTTAGGATTAAGCCGTCTCTATGGCTGGACCACTGGCTTGAAATCCTCCTCAAGCAGAATGCGATGCATGTAGAAATAAGGGTGAATACCCTTGATATCCATCAGCTTCCATGCAATCGCCTGCTTGTGCTCCCTCAGCACACTAATCAGTCTACTCTTCTCTACTTTTGTCAGAGCTGATGAAATAATGGCAGGTAGATCAGAGTCCCCATCGAGGAATGCATACTCAAGGTGAGATGGCAACTTCTTTAGCTCTAAAGATGGGGGATCCTCAACAGATGGCTTGACAGCCAGCTCAGAACTCACAACCTCAAACACTATGGGATACTCGGGAGGCTCCACTGCTAAACTGCTAGGAATGTAACCAAGGTCAACCTCAATAGAAGCAACATGGCCCTCATCCCTAACAACCTCATCTCCAACAACCTCGTCACCTAAGTCCTGATCTTACAACAGATCTACTCCACTAATGTAGTCCAGGCAACGATCCATAGTAGAGAAAAATTCATCAAGGAAGTAAACCTGATCGTCCTGGCCACTGGATTTCTTCATGGACTTCACCACATCAAAGGTGACAGTATCATCTCCAAGACGCAATGAGATCTTCCCCTCAAACACATCAATCATTGCCTTCACCGTGCGATGGAAGGGTCGTCCCGTAATGAGGGGAACTCCATCATCGGCATGCACATCAAGAATTACAAAATCCACATTGAAAACAAACTTGTCCACCCTCACTAGGACATTCTCCACAATTCCCCTAGGATACTTGACAGAACGGTCGGCCAATGCTAGACTCATGCGCGTAGGTGCCGGCTCTCCAAGATCTAGCTGCTTGTAAATGAAGTAAGGCATCAAATTGATGCTAGCACCTAGATCAGCCAATGCATGGTTCACAGAAGAACCGCTAAACAGACAAGGAATAGTGAAAATCCCTAGATCCTCAAGCTTCTCTGGCAGTTTGTTCTGAACCAATGTAGAACACCTAGCTCGCAAAGTGACAGTAGAGAGTGTCTCCAACTTCTTCTTGTTAGACAGGAGGTCTTTCAAGAACTTAGAATATTTGGGCATATGCTGGAGAGCCTCTTAAAATGGGAGATTTATCTTCGACTGCTTAAACATCTCCAAAAAATGTCCATACTCCTGATCATGTTTTAACTATAATGCATGTGCAGGATATGGAAACTTAGTCAAGTCAACCTCAGGCTCATCAACTACTCTCTTCCCTCTCTTCTTCTCCTCCAACTTCTCCCTCTTCAGCCTCTCAACAGATGACTCGCTTCTCGGTGCGGTACTTGCTGGGTCTAGAGTTAATGGAACCCCTGCAGGAGTCTCTAGCTCAATATCCTCATCCACTGGCTCATCATCAACCTCAATGATCAGTGGTGGCAGCTCTACCTCTCCTCCTCTACCACTTCGTGTGGTAGCCGCCTTCACATGGCCTCTCGTGTTGGTCTCTGTATTTGCTCTAAAAGAAACACCTGGTCTCTCATCTAACCTCTTCGCAAGTTCACCAACTGACCGCTGTAAATCCGAGAATCCTGCCTGCTAGTTCCTAAGCAGAGTGTCATTCTCCTCAATATTCTGGTCGCGCAACTTGTCTTTGTCCATGATCTGCTATAGCATCTTCATCTGCTGAGCCATCATATCCTCCAGCTTCGTGTCACGATCCCTACTGCCTGAACTCTCAGGTGCATCTCTCTTAGTGATAGGAATCTGGCACGTTTGAGGTCTCTCATAGGAGTTGTTGTTGTTCCCTCTCCAATTCGAATGCTGATGCTGATTTTGGTTCTGTCCTTAGTTCGGTTCCTCCAATTTGAATTCTGATTCCAATAGGGGTTGGGATTGAAAGACCTATTCTATCCCGAATTGATGGCATCTAAATGTGCCTGATCAGTGATTGGGCACTCAGCAGTACCATGTCCATCCCGACATATCTCACACCTAGCAGCAGCAATCTTCAACTCCTTGATATCCTTAGCCATTGCTTCTAAGGCTGCAATAGTGCTAGTGTCAGGCATGACATGATGCATCCCTCTAGTCGGGATCGGTAGTGCAACAGTAGGTTTAAATCACTGTTGCAACTTTCGTCACTTAGGACGGGTCCTTATACTCAGCCAAAGCAAAATCCTCAAACATAGCCTCACACTCCTCCGGCTCCTTCTTATCCATCATGTGTCCCCAGCAGTAGTGCTGAACCTTCTCTTCGTCTCCAAGGTAAGTCCATTATAGAACTTCTCAACTAAGGCCCAATCGGATTGGACATGTTGGGGGCATCTGCTCAGAAGGGAGTTAAAATGCTCCCATGCCAAACAATATGGCTCATCATCATCCATCCGGAACGAATGGATCTGATCTCTCAGTCTAGCAGACTTAGAAGGAGGATAACACTTCTTCAGAAACTTGGTTTGCATATCAGCCAAGTGGTGATGGAATCCCTAAGAAGTAAATTCAACCAGGTCGCGGCTCAGCCCGCGAGAGTGAAAGGAAACTAACGAAGATAGACAGCCTCGTCAGAAACGCCATTGATACGAAAGGTATCGCAGATATGCACGAATAGAGAAAGATGGCCAGGGGCGTCCTCATCGTCAAGGCCATGAAACTGAGTGGAGTTCATGATGGTGGACATGACATGCGAAGGAATCTACAAGTTGTTGTTGAGTCCTGGACGTGTGATCGCAGATCTGGCTCCAACAAATCCATGACTCCCTAGCTCATGAACAGTACGCCTCGGTGGCGGGGGTGGGGGTGGCTCCATATCGAAATTAGGGTCAATAAATCTTACCTGCTGATCAGCACACAAGATCTCCTCCGGTGGAGTAAGCTCAAATTCCGGTGCTCCATGCGAACGGGTGTGGGGAATACACTTATCGATACCCTAATAAGATAATCAAATAATTCTCAAATATGCATAGATAAACTTATTCTAAGGCACAAATAACAATTAACTAGTAAAGGCACGAAAAGAAATAAAAGTAAACCTAAAAATGAAAATTAAGCTAGGGGAAGGGTAAAAAGACAGGAAAATAAGCAAGAAATGGCAACAATCTAAGTAATCTTTGCTATTGCCTAGTGTCCCCGGCAACGGCGCCAAAAACTTGATGCTTGCGGTCTATACCCTAAAAGTAAGATAATTAAGAACTGTCTAACCTAAGCTTAAGACACTATACATAATCCTAGGCCCTGAATTGACCTAAACACCTATTTAAAATCGGAAATCCTAAACTAGACCGCTAGGTAGGCAAGTGTACCTATCGGTGACATTATAGCTTGTGAAAGACCGGATATCGAACACTAAGGACACTAGTTTGACAAAACTAACCTAGACTGTGAACAAAATAAATTAAAAGAGGGGGTTTGGTGCACTTTCTAAAAACCTAATTGAGACTTTAACTAACTAACTAACTAAACTGAATACTAATCACTAAAAAGGCTAACTAAAACTGCAGCTAACATGGGACTGTAAAATGGAATATAACTCCAATAAGGACAAACTGGTATACCTAGGTTGAGAATCAAAAGTGTGACAAGTGATGACTTGGACTTACTTGTGATGGATGAAGACTATGATCTTAAGAAACAAACTTGGAATGACCTAATGGGACCCAGATCAGATACCAGGTGACACCAATGGAATCCTAAGAATGTGATGTATGCACTAGTCTATCGGGTCACTTTCCAGATTTTCTCGATATGCAATTGCACTCAAACGGGTGGATCACCTCTTGGATTTCTCCACCCGCATGTATCTTAAGACACTAGAGAGTTATAAAGTTGACTAATTTGACATGGATTGACACAAACACTAAGGAAATCTAAGACAATGCCCTCCCGGGTCGTTTAACTCAAATAACCCAAGTGAAATAGACTAACCATCTAACCTATCACCTCCCGGAATTCTAGGTTAGGTCATATATGAGAATTACAACACTTAATGATATCAAATCCTATGGAATGTGATCCCCACTCCAAAAACTAACCTAAAACACCAAGTAGTAGGCCTAACATGCAATCTTTATATGAAATACATTCCTAGATTCATGTGGATCTAACATTCATCAAATATAATCATTCAACACATGAAAATATCATCAAAGATCAACATTTAAAACTGTTGACAAAGCATATATCATCCATAATCATAAATCAAGTCCAAAACATCACAAAGTTCTGAACTTTATCATCCCAAACCTAGGTATAACCAAGATCTAGCCAACAATCAACATAACAGTAGCCAAACAAATCTAAACAAGGTCTGAAATCATATTAAACTACTAATTACAATAACTAAATAAGAAAAGAAGGTAATTATTCAAGCTCTTCCTTGAAATCTTCACTTCAATCACCCCAATCAAGCCCAAACATTAGTGGTTAAGCTCCAGCAGCTCCGGGGGAGAGATTAGGGTTCCAAGGTGCAAGAAGAGTCTCCAAAACGGCTATGGTCGCGTCCCTTTTGTAGAAAGCCTGAAATTAGGGTTAGGGAGCTAAAATAGGTGTGGGGCGCACCGCCTGGGGGAGGTGCATGAGGCTACGCAGAGCACGCGAGACAAGTTAGTTGGGCGGCTGAGGCTAACACGCGCATCGCCTGCGGCCGTGCAATCTCGCCAGATGGTGCACGCGGAATATTGGGAATCAGAGAATGTTCCCAGGCACATCGCCTGGGATCAAGGCTTGGCCTAGGGCGTACCACCTAGGGTAAATTTCTTCACTCGATCAACCGCACTCGAATCCGATGCCCGATTGTCTTCATTTCCACTCCCCCGGGACATAATCCTTTTCAAAAATAAGAAAAATGTAAAAAGGAACAAAAAAGACTCAAAATATAAACTATAATTACGAAAACAGACTCGATTATGTACAAAAACGGATGTGTTAAACTAACACATCAGTCACCCATAAAGATACTGAGTCTCGCTTACGCGTTACGATTTTGTTTGAATGATTTATTTGTTTTACTATTCGTTTGTCCACTACACACTAACACTATCCCAATATACCAAACATGATAACACAATTTTTATATAGGGTATACATAGAGTCCAGCTACCTTCCTTATCAGCCGACAGCCCATTACTTTTTCGCTATATTACAATAGTGTATTTGACTATAAAAAGTAAGTATATATTAAATCCCTCACGATAGAATTTCCTAAACTATACAAACGATTGTACAATGATTCCATGAGTTTTTGAATACTTGAACTATGATTGCATAACATTAACTATTACACTGTGATTATGTACAGATGTTACCGGTGCTTCCCATTCTTAATCGCCTCTATCTTAGCTGGATCAACATGTATACCCTTTTCACTTAATACATGTCCCAAGAATTGAACTTCTCTATCCAGAAGTCACATTTACAAAACTTGGCTTAAAGTTTCTCTTGTTTAAGTAATTCTAACGTCAAACAAAGATGTTCAGCATGATCCTCTTCTATTCGAACGCTATCTTTGGAATATCCGCTTCTTGAACTCTAAGTTGATGGTAAACAGATCTGAGATCAATCTTTGAGTAGTAACTCGAACCTAGTAACTGATCGAACATATCGTCAAATCGAGGTAATGGATACCGATTTTTGATGGTAACTTTGTTAAGTTCATGGTAATCAATACACATGCGAAAAGTCCTATCCTTTTTCTTAACATATAAGACTGGCGCTCCCCAAGGCGAAAAAGTAGGTCGTATAAAACCTTTATCCAACAACTCTTGCAGTTGTGTAGATAACTTTTGCATTTCAGATGGTTCAAGTCGATAAGGCGCTCTAGCAATCGGTGTTGGGTATGGTGTAAGGTCGATTCGGAATTCCATTTGCATGGTAGGGGTAATAACGGTAAATCTTTTGGAAATACTTCAGGAAAATCACACACCACTGGAATGTCCTTGATCTTCTCCTCAGCTACAAGCTTTTCAGTTATAAGTGCTATGACCGCTGTATGACCTTTACGCAGACATTTTTGTGCCTTCATACTAGAGATGAGACGTAATGGTGTACTATGCTTCTCTTCTTGTACATATAGAGTCTCTTCTTGTGAAAGAGAAATACAGACAATCTTGTCATGACATATTATTTCAGCCTGGTGTTTCGACAACCAGTCCATGCCAATGACTACATAAAAAATGCCTAATACAATAGGCATAAGGTTAATGTCAAGTGTGTGACCCATCAAGTCAAGGATACATCCTTTAAGAATATGTTCTACTACAACTAACTTACTATCAGCTAGTTCTATAATGTATGGGTTGTCTAGGGCAAAAGGAGTAACACTCATCTATTCACAAAACTTACTAGATACAAAACTCCGATCTGCACCGGTGTCAAATATCATATAGGCTGAGTGATTATTCAAGAGGAACGTACCCGTAAAAATGTTGGGATCTTCCTGTGCCTGGCGTCCTCCAATTACAAAAGCCCTGCCCTTGGCACCATTTGTGTTGTTGTTGTTGATGCTGTTTCCATTTGTGGTTGTATCATTAGTCCCTCCTTTTTTTGAGTTGTGGGCAATCCTTATTGGAATGACCAGGTTTGCCACACTCATAACAGCCCTTCTGTGTGTTGTTATGGCTGGTAGGGTTTGTTTGTAGTTCCCCTTGACAGTCCTTCGCTGCATGACCCATCTTCCCGCACCGTTGGCATCAGTACTTATCACATTGATTCCCAAGGTGATGGAATTCGCACTTGTTGCATGTTGGATATTTACCACCTTACCCTCCTAAGATTGTTGATTATTATTTGAGTTATGATGGGTTTTGCTTGATTTATGCTTGCGGTTCTGTTGGAATGAATGTTGAGTGGAATATTTGGAAACGTTGCTTTCCCACTTCCTTTTGTGGTCTCCCACCTTAGCTGCTGCTATTCGCTTGGGTAATGTCCCATGCAGCACCGCCTAGTCAGTCAGTTGGTGTTCCAGTCGAACAGTTTGTTGAATTGTGGTGGGATTAGCAGATGTGACTAATCCTTGAATCTGAGACACCAACCCTCCAATGTATAGCGGAGTTGCCATTTGAGGTAAGAGTCTTGCTAGTTCGGGAGATGAGTAGTTAATTCCTCAATATCAGAACCTTCCATCTTGAGATACCAGTATTCATCCTCAAGTTTTTGTACCTCATTGCGGGGGCAATACTCCTCCTGAAGCAGTGTCTTGAATCCATACCAAGTAAGTGCATTGGCCACATCCAGGCTTAGTGTCTGTACATTAGAATTCCACCATGTCAGTGCTGGATCTTCCAAAGTACCAGCAGCATACTTAACCTTGTTTTCCTCTGGGTAATTACACATTGCAAACACCGACTCAAAATTTTCAATCTATCGAAGAAGTTTAACAGCTCCTTCCGATCCTTTGAAATTATGCGGTTTGCAGTCCAGGAATGTCTTGAACGTGCACACCGTTGGGTTTCACAGCCCTCCCATTTGACCTTGTGGTCCTAACTGATGTGTCTGAGCATAGGTTGCAATTGCCTCAACAATCCGATTGTTGATGAGTCCGTCAAGTTCTGCCACGGTCATGTTAATGTTGCCTTCATCCATGATCTTCGCAGTGAGATTATACATAATGATATTACATCCATCACATAATCACCATTCATGCATAAAGGAATCATGACACACACACTATAACTATTAAAGATGACGATTCTTAGATAAAATGGTAAAACCAGTTCTATAAGTGTTCCTCAAAGGTACACAAAAAAATAAAACAGCAAATTCAGTTGGTACGAGTGCAACCCACTCATATATGTTTACTAAATGAAAACTAGATAGCCAATATCTAGATCCCACTGTTTGTTGTAGCAACAGTGGATGATGAATCCGCCTGCTCCACCGGACCATCACGAGCACCATGACCGTTCTTTAAGTAACCAACAATGAGTGTTAGGGCCTCCCTATCCATATCAACTGCTAAAGTGGCTCCAGGATCAGTTACAGCTACCCGTAACTCAGCACTCGCTAATCCTATAGTGAGTTCAGCCACAGTCTCTTTCAATTCCCCGAAAGAATCAGCTAAGTTATTGTGTACCTTGTCAGTTTGTCCCAAATCTTCAGTAAGACTGTCCACTTCTATATCAACCAGTTGTATCCCTCCAGTAATCTAGTGATCTCTCCGGCTGCCTCTCTCATGCTACGAATCTCTCGATCCAAGCGTGCAACAAAGGCTAAAAATGCATGCTCTCGTGGCTATACTAGAGTAAGTAATGTCCAACCACTAGTAGCAGTGTCAGGAGTAGGTGACGGAGCTACTCGCTCCTCACGCACCCAACTACAAATGTGATCAGGGAACCATTGCCAATACTGGTCGATCTCCCTCGGTCGTATGTGTATCTCCTCATCGTAGTGGATCGTGTCATCCACTAGCTCAAGTCGTCTCTTCTTGGATTCTGATGATGATACGACTTGTTGTTTCTTATCACTAGTAGGTGTGGATGATGATGCCATGTCTGTTACATAATACCAAATGTAAATGCTATGGAAAGCTATTGTGTAAGCAAGTGTGTCTAATGTCCAACAATTATAGTGTAAGTCTACCAATGCAAATCTATTTCGCTATAAGCAATGGTCTCTGATACCAATCTATCAAACCCCCAATTTCCCAATAACGGAATCATACCGTTTGAGGCGTTACTAACCATGATCTTAGTCATTAGACATAACGAACGACCTCTATATGCTTTCAAACATATTTCAGTCCCATTTCATAAAATCAATGTTTAACGTCGTGGAAGCGTTTGAAAATCCATGTCAAAACATGACAGTTACAAAAACACAAGTTATAATGTTTAGTGTCTTAAACCAACAAATAAACAAGAAACTTATGCATGAGACTCAACAACCTAGTCCCTTCTTTGTCTTTCTTGTGCCTTAGCGTCCTGAGAAAACATGCAAGTATAGTCAACACAAGGCTGGTGTGTACACATGTTTGTATAAATAATCGTGAATGTTTGAACAAACTGTTTGTAAGTAATGTTTGCAGATCACATAATCACACATTGCATAGTAATGATAGCTATTCATTTGTACTATTTACATAAGCGGTCGACATCGAAGCTGACTGTTTGAATGAATGGTTGCCTTTCCACTATTATCTAACACAAACAATAGTAATGTTTGAATTGGTCAGTTAAACACTTGCGTAAATCTACCATCTACTAAGTGAGGCTTGTCAAACCCAATATATCTATCTTCAACTACCACGCTCTGCACTACGGCAAACCAATCGGTTCGATATGTAAGGACTTCTAGTGTTATGTTAGCACTTATAGTAAAAAAATAACTCATGCAAGTGAAATGTATCTAAAAAATTTTTTTGCACATGTTTTCTCCCCCTAAACAGTAAAATGTAAAAAGCGGGCCATGTACGCACCTTAGAATGCGAATAAAATGATCAAATGCTAGTGAAATCACGTAGTTAACCTTCTACGAGGAATCTATGTTATTAAGATAACATCAACACACACTGTGTTTTTGATCAAAAATATAGGTTTTATCTTTTCATTTTTTTCAGGATTCCATTTCGGTTCCAATGCAATTTGAACGGATTAAAACGGAGTTAAAATGAAGAAAATATATTCAAAACACCAAAAATAGGTTTTTGGCTCAAAAACCGGTGAGGTATGGTTTCAAAGCCACGACATCCCACATGCAACACATGCGTACTACCAACTCAGCTCACTAGCGTTTCACAACAGGTTCCCGTTTCTAATTGTTTTAACCTTTAAGCTACCGGTTTCCCCCTTTGTTATCCTAAGCGAAGTCATTGAGTTCCAATTGGACCACCATTCGTTTCCAATTGAATATGTAACCATAGGGGTTTTGTTCCAGTGATTTAGACGAGTCAAAAAATGAGTTTAATTGAATTATTTTGATCAAATCATTCTGTTTTATGAACCTACACAGGTTCAAACCTAACCCCATTATCCCATAATCTAATTTTGTTAAATTCGTCAATTTAAGTCCCCTATTTTATAGGGTTTTAATTAATCAAGGAATTTCAAAACTCTGAGTACCATTTAATTTGATTTTCCTTTTCGTTTGCATCAAAACCCCAAAACGTTTTGCAATCCAAAACGTGAAACCAGTTTGTGTTGTATTCGATGTTTTTTTGGTAAAATTATCATAGGGTATTTATTAAACCAAGGATTCCAAACTATCGGTATACTTTAATTTGTATACCGAATCCATTTGAATCAATACCCCAAATCGATTTGCATCAAGATCCCTATAACTCGATTTCACCCAATTCTTTGTAATTAGATGAAATTGTCATAGGATTTTTGTTTAGTATGTTCTTGAAAAACTGTGTATATATTTTAATTTGATTATGGAACTCATTTAAATTGAAGACCCCAATTCTTTCTTGTTTAAGAACCCTAAGAAACGAATTCATATAATTCGACATTATAACTCCGAATTATCATATGGCTTTCAATGAAAATGATAGAAGGATGGTTTAGGAGTCGATTATTATCAGGATTGATGCCAAATTGATGTGACTCAACTGAAAGGTTGAGTTCAGCCGCCTCTTAAATCAAATTCGTCTCCCACTGCTTATTGGTTCAAATTTTTGTATGCAAAAGACTCTAAGGATGCCGACTGGAGTTTCTAAAGCCTCAATTTTGTGAATTTTGATCGAATTATATGGGTTTGGTAATTAATGGCTACGGTTTCGACCTTTGAGGTCATTTTTTGTTTAGTTCGATGATTAATGATTTTGATCATGTATAATAGTTGTTAATCATCATAAATGTGATGATTAAGGAAAGTTTAATTCGATTATTAACACATATTAACATTGGATTTCAGTTTCAACGTTGCATAGGCCGAATTTTGACTTCCAAAAGTCAAAATTGAACCTTTGTTGTATTTACAAGTTTAACCCTTGTAGTTTAATTGTTTCTAGACTGATTTTGTTTTAGTAATTCCATGCAATACCTGTCAAATATGGTTCACACAGTTAACCCGGAATGCCGGAATGTCACAACACATAACGGGAATTTGCAATACATGTGAATCCTACAACATGGAACAATGAACACAATTGTTGTAAAACTTTGAAATTAAATCTTAAGCTCATTCAAAATCCTGATATAGAATTCAAAACATATTCATGTGTTTATAATACATGTAAACATCAAATCAAGTCTTCAAATCTCAACTCATAAGCTTCTTTTGTGTTAGTATTGATAGGTGATTGGTATTCTTTCAAATTTATCTTGGTGTGGCGGGTTGCTTGCGGCATACCCTATATATAAGCACCAACAGTATACTGAAAGAAGAATCGAAAGCTTGATCAAGGACTGGATTCATCAATTCAACATCATTTATATGTAAAATATTCTTTAGTCAAAAATATTAGTTGAATCAGTTATCGCTTATATATTGACTCGGTGTATTTTACACCAAATCAATCAAAGGCCTTAGTAAATATTCTTACATGTATTCAACTAAACTATCTTTAAATTTAAAATACTTTTAGCCAAGGAAATTGTTGGAATGCAAACACTAAAGCCGAATACGTTATCTACTTATCTTCAAATAGGAATTCTTCAAACTTGAAATACTAAATTGAACGTCAATCTATGTTTAGTTTTCCTTCAACTCGTAGCCTATGACCTTGAGACGCTAATTTGAGACGCTAATAAAATAGCCTACAATTCTGATACATTAGTTGATAATCATAAACATCATACTAAGAAGATCAACTCATAAATATCAGACTAAGACTCTAGTATTTAATTGATGAATCCTAAAACCTTAACCTATGATTCAAATTTTTCAGCCTTATGATTTGAAATTCCAATTCTAAATACTGTATCATTTGACGTGTTTTCTAATAATCACAACAAACAAAATTTTATTAATCAAAACATACTTATCATTCACCATAACTAATATAGTTTAAATATTTAAAATATTACATTTAATGAAATAGAAAACCACCATAACATCTGATTAGGGAAAGTTATAAAGTATCGACAATGTGGTTGGTTGGTGGCTGAGTTCGCTCTACATATACCCTATATGTAAGTTCCAAAACAGATCATGAACCGAGCTTTATGTCTCCATTCAGCATCAGATGCATCTATAACGTGCGGAATCCGAAATAGAAACACAAGAGCAAGAAGAAAGTTCAAAACTTTGATATATTCAGTAAAGTATACGAAGTAATGCCTCAATACGTCTAGAGAGCATTCCTCGGGAATCCAATCCTAGAGTAGTACAAAATACGTCTATTTATACTAAGTCTAGGGGTACTCGAACTAGCTATACACGAAAACTTTCGAGTACCCGAACCACTACAGTAATCAAAAATCATGTACACGAAAATCAGAAAAAACATGAATCAAGTATCCTTCGGTTGGCTTTATCAGTCTTCAGCATTATCTTAGGCTCTACAAACTCCCCCTAGACTGGTGAAGTCAACTGATAGGAAGTCTGACTGAGTGTGGTCCAGCTCCAGCATAAAGCTTCAACCCTATGGCATAAGCAACTGTGCCTGTAAAAGGCTTAGCTTCTTCATCCAATCCACCATTGACTTTAATGGGAGATTTGTGCACTCTCATCATGTCTTCTTTTCCATACTTGAGAAGATCCATAGGTCTAAAATCATGTCCACATCGTTAAGATCATCTTTGTTTCTCAGAATGATTGCTGCAAGATTTTTCTCGTCAAAGTACCAAGACAAAAAGTTGGCCAGAGAGTTATCAGGAACTCTTGGATACACAGGAACAACCTCTTCAGTGTGAGGAGGAGGATATTTATAGTATACCCAGGGCTTCTTTGATACAGGATCCATGATGCATGTTGAGACAAAACGTTTTCCCTTGGCCGTTCTCATCACAGGAAAATCCTTCTCACACTGATCCATTAGAAACTTGGCAAATAAATAGGTTTGATTGTCCTTAGAAGGGTTGAAGGACATGGCATTGTTAATGCTTCGGATCTCAAACTTGGGAATGGTGCAAAAGTCTCTTGGCTTCTTGTAATATTCAATCTTTCTGTTCATCCGCTTGACCAGGTATAGATCTCTTTCCTTGTCATATAACTAGCAGCAGACATTTGACCTATCGTTGTGTACAACAAACAACCATCAGTCATCAGAAGTGAAAGTGTGCTCTAGGTGATCATTCATCTCTCCTATCCAAGTAGCTTTAACCTCAGGAGGTTCCGGAGTCCAATCCTTTTGCTTTTCAAACCAGCTGTTGATGACCGTCCCTAAAGGAGGAATCTCCTATCCATCTTGGTTAATATACTTGTGAGTACACAGGAAGTCAACGTAGGGATCCTTGGTCACATCTCCAATAACCACATTTTCCAGCTCTTCTTTTGCAGATGCACCTATGGAGGACTCAGCTTTCTCCTTCCTTTCTTGATCACATACAACATTAAAGACTGAGTCCATAGAAATATCCGAAAATAAATCCCCTATTCCTGCTCCACTGAGCTCTTCACCAAGTCTATCAAATCGAATGATATTCTTTAGCTCCACATTTTCTTTCTTTAGTATCTTGATGTCTATGCTACACTTCCTGAGCTTCTCTCATACCCTGATCATGCCATCTTGAAGGTTGATGATAAGACTATTTTTGGCGATGGAGTCTTGTTCTAGTTGAAATACTCTGTCATGTAGCCATTCGAGATTTACCTCCACTTTCTCCGGCACATAAGGCGATTCAGCGTGTAATGGCGACTTCCCTTTGTCTTTTCTGCTGTTGGATGGTGATGGTGGTGATTCTGGAAAGTTTATAGGAGGTTAGGAGTGTGGCGATGATGGTGTAGCTTGGGTGGTTTTTGTGGTGGTGGTGGTATATGATGGAATTGGGATTTGGGTGGATGCTGTGGGTTTTGGTGGGTGTGAAGGTTTGGACTGTGTCTGAGGTATGGGCTATGTAGGTGTCTTAGGATAGATAGGAGGTGGATGTGGTGAAGTTTGAGTCTGTGGTGGTGGTGGCTGTATTTGAGGTAGAGGTGGTGGTGGCTAAGTATAAGTCGAGGATTATGATCCTGCAGCCTTCTTCTATAACCTGGGATCCTGTTTCCTTCTAGACATCATCTTGAGTCTTTTCTTCTTTGGCGAAGAATCATGAGTTGGTGTATAATCGGTATCCTGAACATCTCTTTCTGCCATGGTGAGAGGAGGTTTCTTTGCAACAAAATCCTCAATAGATGAAGAAGATGACTCAGACATGAGATCCTTGGCAGTTACACCTGCCTGTGTGCTGTAACTGGTCGGATGGATATCATGTTCCTCTGCCTCAATACCAACAGGAGTTCCTGGTTCATCCTCATCCGCATTATCACCCACAAATCTTCCGAAATTAATCAGAGGACATTCCCCTATGTACTGTTTCTTTCCTTGTTTGTTCATCTTCATGTATCCAAAGATGTCATCTCTCATCCTCTTAATCCCCAGAGTGCCGAGAGTGGAAACAAGATTGGGATGTCTCTTGTTGATGACAATCTGCAGGAAACGGGGAAACGCCAAGAATCTCTCCTTCCTTTTCCCTTTAATGTTGGCATGCATATCTAGGAAGATCATTTTGGAGAAGTTGAAGTCGACTCCCAAAGCCAAAGCTACGAGGCACGAGCTGAGAGCCTGATTGAGAACATCATACCCCCCTTTTCTCCCTAATAAGCACTGAGTGACGACATGGGCCAAATATCTCCAGTATGGGTGTAGTAGCTTCTTTTAGGTGCGAGGATATGCAACATCATGCCCCATCTGATAAACAGTCCGGTTTACCAGATCCTGATCCGACTCAACTGGATCGGTAGCTTTATCTCCAAATTGTAAGCACTCTTTAGAATCTGCTCGATTACAATGATAGTTGACCTTGAATCTTCCCTATGATACTGACAGTTCCATTCGCATCAGTGTTTTCAGAAACCGTGCTCCAGAATCCTTGAATGTAATCGGTGATAATGATAGGATGCTCCATGAAAGCATAATTTACTGGAGACAAAATCAGTCCATCAAATAGACTCTTGAACATCGAATGCTTCTCTGGTGGATCCCCAACGTATGCTGACATGTTGTGATCAGATACAAACCGCAAGTCAGCCATCTGAGAATAAAACAGGTCAAGTTAGTCAAAATCGAAATCAAATGTTAAAGGTCAAAACTCAAGGTCCAAGTCTCGGCCAAATGAGTTAGACAAAATCACGGATTTCACAAAACAAATTCAAGGCATGACAGGGGTTCACGAAGTTAGAAGTGTTCTCGAAATTTAGGGAGTAATCGAAAATAAATCTTATTCGAAAAACAGGTAGTATTCGAAATTATGACGTATTCGAAAAATAGGCTGTAATCAAAATAGTAGCTGTATTCGAAAAACAAGCTGTAGTCGAAATTTTGGTAGTATATGAAATTCAAAATTTCGAGAACACTAAAATCTTCATTACTCTCTCAACTTTGTTCCTTAAAACTCCTATTAATGCTCAAAATGCTCGGAATCAAGAGCCGACCATCATACTAGAAGATCGCCTTCTAATTTTGAGTTTTTCGAGGCGAATTGTCCAAAATTCTATCTGCTTACAGAACTGGGTACTCGAAATTGGTTTTTGGGCCATAACTTTTGAATTCACGGTCAAAAATTGAAGAAAATCTATACCTATGTACGCCTAAGTGTGATCTACAATCTAGTTGGAGTGGTTTTTGTAAACGAAGTCTGAAAAATGAGATCGCTCTCACTGAACACGAATCGTATACGAACTGAAATGGTACTCGAAATTGAACATGTTCAGTCTATTTATAGAGACAATTCGTGTACTCGAATTTTCGAGTACGATTTCGGGTTTGATTTCGAGTATGACTGTTATTATTATTTTAAATATTTTCAAACTAGATTATCGTGCAACCTATCAATTTTGTAAAAACTTTTGTTTCAAACTTTGATTGTGTTTCAACGAACTTAAAATGTTTTGACAGAATTTTTGGATGAGAAAAGAAAAGAACAGATCAATTAGATTAGAATCAAGAACAAGAAGGGGTTCTATCATCTTTGTGCTCATTGGCATCTTTTACTTTACGGATCTGCAGGCACATTGGCCTTAACGTCACACATCCAGGTATTCGCTTACGCATAGCAGAAGATGCTTCAGTAAGTATTTTCCACTCTTTGTTTACACAAAACATGGAAAATACCCGAGTTTTTCAAAACAATTTCAAGTTTATCGAAACACAATCTCGTTTTGATTGACAAGTTTATGCAAAAAGTCAAATAGTTGTTACATCTATCTGGTTATCTGATTTTTCTTACTTCTCTCTTATTTATATTTTTGAATGATCATGTCCATTTCTTTCATTTTGGAAAAACTTGTTTTTAATTTCTTAGTGAGTTATAGTTATTCCAATGCTGTTATTCTTTATAAATTACTTTCAGATAGTGAAACTTCTGAGTTTCATAAGTTATTTCACTTCCATTTTGAACCACTTTACTTTAATCATCCAAATCAAACTCTTTTTGTATTTTCTTAAATTTTGAAAATGTAAAATCTTTCTGTTGTTTTCTTCAGATTTACTCCCCCTAAACCTGTAGATCAACTTAGACTGACTCAAAGACCGAAAATATTTTTGTGGTTTTTGTAAATTTTGACTCAAAGACCGAAAATATTTTTGTGGTTTTTGTAAATTTTCTCCCCCTAAATTTGTGATATAAAAATTAAAGTAAAACAGAACACAAATTTTATAGTATTTACAAAAGTAGTTTAGTCAAAACTTATTACTTTGAGAGATGCAAGGAGGTGGTGAAATCGAGCTTTATCGAATGGTTTTGTGAAAAGATTCACCAGATTATCATCTGTGTGGACCTTTTCAAGTTGAATCAGTTTCCTTTCGAAACAGTTGCGGATAAAGTGAATCCAGATGTCAATGTGTTTAGTTTTTCAGTGTTGTACCGGATTCTTGACGATCTGAAGGGAAGCTTCAATGTCACAATAGATATGAGAGTTAAGAAAATTCAAACCGTAATCGAGGAGCTACTGTTGCATCGATATAACCTGAGAACATCAACTGGAAGCAGCAACATACTCTGTTTCCGCAGTGGATGTGGATACGGTTGTCTGTTTCTTGCATTGCTAGGAGACAAGGCAGTCTCCTAAGTATTGGCATCCTCCGGTGATGGATTTCCTGTCTAAGTTTCAACCATCAAAATCAATGTAAGAGTAAGCATGTAAACGAAACTCAGAGTTCTTAGGGTACCACAAACCGAGACGAGGTTTCCCGACAAGGTAACGAAAGATTCTCTTGACAGCGATCACGTGAGAGGCCTTCGGATTGGCTTGATATCTGGCACATTGACATACAGAAAACATGATATCAGGTCGGCTGGTGGTGAGGTACATCAATGAGCCAATCATCGAGCGATAGAGGTGTTGATGAACATCTTCACCATAAGAATCCGAAGTTAAGACTGGACGGGCCGCCATGGGGTTCGATGCAGGCTTGGATTCCAACATCTTGAACTTTGTCAGAATATCAGTAACGTATTTGCCTTGATGAATCAGCAGCCTTTCGGATCTTGCTTTACTGAAGACCCAAGAAGAAGGTCATTTCTCCCATTACACTCATCTCAAACTTTTTCTTCTTCACTGCGTCAAATTCCTTGCATAGTATCGAGCTTGTGGAACCAAAAATAATATCATCCACGTAGATTTGGATTATAATCAAATCGTCCTTATCCTTGCGAACGAACAATGTATGATCAATGGCTCCACGGGTATATCCATGAGCATGTAGATGATCTGTGAGAGTAGCATACCATGCTCGAGGTGCTTGATGAAGACCATATAGGGCTTTGTCTAACTTGTAGACATGGTCAGGATGCTGTGAATCCTCAAAACCTGGTGGTTAGCACACGTAAATTTCTTCCTTGACCTTTCCATACAAGAAAGCAATCTTCACATCCATCTGATACACTGTGAAGTTCATGTAGGAAGCATAAGCCAAGAAGATCCTTATAGCCTAAAGTCTTGCAACTGGTTTAAAAACTTCTTCATAGTCGATTCCTTGTTGTTGGTAGAAGCCCTATACTACCAAACATGCCTTGTTCGTGATAATCACCCCCGAATCGTCACTTTTGTTTCTGAAGACCCATTTGGTTCCAATTGGAAGCTTCCCTTTAGGCAATGGAACCAGATTCCACACTTTGAGCTTCTGAAACTGCATCAGCTCTTCCTGCATCGCCTCAACCCAGCTGGACTCCTTAAGAGCCATCTTGACGTTCTTGGGCTTGACCTACGAAATAAAACAGGAATACATACAAGAATTAATAGGACCTGATTGACTTCGTGTGAGATTGTTTTCAGGCAAGGTGTTCTGAGCTGGAATGGACCGGCTTCGTGTGAGAACTCCTTCCGAAAGAGGTCCAATAATGTTTTCCATGGGATGATTCATGTTGATGCTTAGGGTCGGTACTTTCTCCGCTGCCATATTGTCAAGCAGATTACTGATGTGATTTATCTGATCTTCACTGGAGGAAGAAATGTTGTCAATTGGATCTGTTTCACTGGTTTCGACCTCATGATCCACACTATGTTATTCAGGAATGTGGTCTGAGAACAATGGATTATCAAAAGTTTGGTGGGACGATGATGAAGCTTGATCGGTCTCTAGGAGTGGCTGAACAGACTTAGAAGTGTCCGGATCTGATGGGAGGACTTCGTTAATCAGGGTTGGCTGAACTAGAGGGGCCCGATCGTACATGCCTGGAGGGTCAACCGTCAGAAGCTTGGGATCACATGGAACGTAGTCAACCCGATAGTCTATGTCATCACCCTTGTAGAAGTTGTCGGTTTGTTCAGATGGTCATGCACTCTCTGATGTAGTGTTGAATGGCTTAAAAGTAGAACCATACTCAAACAACCAGTTTGGACCAGAACCGGCGTTTGTAGAGTTCATCTCTTGCCAATCGATATAATATGATTCCACAATCATTCGAGTCTTCTTGTTGGACACCCGGTAGGCGTGTAACATCAGTGCCGGAAACATCACCGGAACAATGATCTCAACAGTAACGTAAACAGTAATAAGGTACAAACTATATGTATTTCATTGTATGTCATGTTTAAATCAGGTATTGTTATCATTTCGTGTTATCAAACATTGAATTTAAACCATTTCAGAGAAACAGAACTCAGAAAATATGGTTCTTCAGTCAGGTAACTATCTGGCGTTACCGAACCATCATGTGATTATGTGTTAGGATTTTATTACGTGTAAACGTATGTGAGGCTTTACAGAACAAAACAACACGGGTGTCGTTACGTGAATGCTAAATCGACAGATTATTCGTATAGGTGAGGATATGTACGAATAAATCTGAAATTTTAACGTTCTGAATGATATCCGATAATTAAAAAACCATATTGAAAAGTATAGTTATCCTCGTGTTCGTCCGGGTGACGATTCGAACGAATACGCGCGACGACTGTACGATTCAAATTTTAAACGGTTAATAAAATAATTCTGAAAATTTAGAAATAAACGAAAGATATTTAGTTAATTTATTAGGAATCACGACCTAAAATAATTTTATGAACTCTTGTTTTAAAACCGAGCCGTTTCATTTCAAATATGAAACAAAAACAACATTTTTCGCTAAACCAAGCGAAACCGAACGGACCCGAATATAACCAGATGTTTTGGGAAGCATTAAATGGTGTTTATGGCCATTTAACACTCCTCACCAACCAGATCTATCATCACCATCATTCACCTCTCTCTCTAGTTTCCCTCTCTAGAAAGCCATAGCCAAAACTCTCTCAAACCTCCATGAAATCGAGCCATTTTGGTGTCTAAACGACCACCATCACTTGTAGAAAACGAAAGTACAGTGGATCTGAGCCTTTAACCGACTGATTCGAGGTAAAGACTCATCCTTTGTTCGTTTTTAGGGTTTTGAAAACCCTAAGTTCGAATCCCTCTTAAAAACTGGTTGAACACCCTTCAAACCCATAGAGGCCTCACAAAAGCTTGTTAGAATAAGGTAGGAACAATACCACCTTAAATCCCTAGTCGGTGAGTCGAAATCGTGGCTGCCCTTGTGTCAAACTCACATTAGCCGAATGACAAACCCATCAGCCCATCGAATGACGCTTGAACCCCATTCGGCCGAATAGGCAACCACCAAATCAAGCCACTTTCGGCCAAGGCCTCTTTCACTCGGCACTCATGCATCCCACCTCTATTCGCCCGAACTAAAACCTAATTCGACGAGGACACCTTCGGTAACACCCATTCATTCGGGCATAGTCAGTCGGCCACCGCCCCATTCGGCAGCCCAAACTCATTCGGTCGGACATCCCTTTCGGCTGAGTGGTTAGTCTGTTTCGGCCCAACTTCTATTCAACTGACCAAGTGACCCATTAGATCGGTTAAACTAGCTCGGACCATCTTAGCAAACGTGGGTTAGAATACTTGGGTGCATACGTGATGTGTGTGTACATGCATGGGAATCGAACAAGAGTGTGTGTGCATGGGAACAAGGAATAATGGGGTTTCCTTGTATGCATTCAACACCTACCCCAAGGATTTAACATGAATGTTATCTCTCAAAGGGTTGATAACACTATTTTGGATCAAAACAGTTGAGAAATCACTAGGGCCAAAGCTACAATTTAGAGTTTGAGTGTTGATTAAAGTATTAACACTTAATCCTTAAGAAAATCCTTGAAAATCTTATAACTAACCTAGATGATTGACATGAATTATCTAGGCCTAGTTAATCAATATGTTGATCAAGTATCATTGAACTCACAGAGCCTAATAAATGGGCCCAGGGATGGCCCAATGGGCTTAACCTAAGCCCATCATATGCTAAATAGTTTTCATTTAAATGATTTATGTTTTGAATAAAGGAAATTAAACTAATAACTTTATTAGATCATATTAAATGAGGTTTTCTAAATAATTAATCTAAAATGAAATAACTCAAAAATGTTTAACTTAAAGTGAGTTAAATTAGAAACGATTTAAACTAAGAACTTTTGATAATGAGTTAAGGGATTTGGGTTACTAATGAGTAATAAGTTAGACTGAGTTAGATGAAGTTTTAGAAGCACATTAGTAATCTAGGACACTTAGTAGCACACCGAGACCAAACCTTAGATACGACGTCTATTATAAATACTTATCGTATTCGAATTCTTTTAAAACAACCCAGGAACCGAAGATACATAGGCTACAACAACGAGCGCACATTTTGTGGTAATTCAATACAGAGCAACACAGGTGAGTTCATTGCCCCTTTTCTAAACATTTTGTTTTCAAAAGCGGGGCTGAGAAGCATGCGTAAACCTTTTTATTTAAACTATTTTACGTAAATGCTTTTACTTATGATATGCTTCATATATGCTTGTTTATACTCCTAGACTACTATCTAGGTAATTGCTATGCAGAATTAACTAACAAGTTAATTAATTACTCTTATGAGTAATACCTAAATTCTAAACTATAAACAAACCCTTAGTCCATCAAGTTCAAATTCATGAATCTAAATTCAAAGTGGAATCAAAAGAGCTAAAGCTAAAGATCAAAGAATCCGGTGTGTGATCAGTAAACTAAGTATCCTACTCAAGAATCTACAATCATTGTGAAGTCATGGAATTCTAAAGATCAGAATCAAGAGAATCATGGGAATCATAACCGTGTGTGAATCATCGAAATAATGAATCATTAAGATCTAATGAAATCATTAATTTCTTAAGTTGAGGTGGATGTCAGTTGTATGTAAATTAAGACCATGTGTAACACACGGAAAGTCCCGTCACAATAGTAGACTCTTGTAGTCAAGCTATATGGGCATAACTTAAACTATCAAACAACCAAGAGAATCTAAGACGATCAAGAATCATAGGATATCCTTAAAGTCCCGGCATGTACAATAGGCCAATGGGTCAAGCTGATATGGGCATCATGAAAGTCCCGACACATACAGGTAGACTCCTTGTGGGTCATGCCTGATATGCGCCACGTGTGAGAGGGTACAACTTGGACAACTACCAACAATTAAGTCTAATTGATTGAGTCAAATATGGCCTAATCATCATGTCTTAGTTGTATTTAAATGCTTAGTTATTAATTTAATTAAACATTTAATATTTTATTTCTACAAGTGCTTTGGGATAATCATGAATACATGGTGAACTCAAGAGATCAGAGTTAAATCTATTTATGGAAGTCAAATTCTAAATTGAAGGTGAATGGAGTGAAACGCTTAATTATCATTAACAACAATATTCTAAGTAGTCCGGTATGTGGTGGGACGGTGGTTGGGGCTTGTCCCCTACATGTGCCCTATATATAAGCATACTTGATTGGATAGCATAGGTGGTCGTTGATGAGGTTAAGGTTGTCATTTCGGGGGATCAAGGTAAACATTTTCAGGGTAATCAAATGCTAAGAATCAAAGGTTATGGAATCAAAGAAGTGGGATGAAACGCTTAATTATCACCAGGAACAATATATCATGTGGTGTGGTATGTGGTGGGACGGTGGTTGGGCGGGCGGTAAGTTTGACCCTACATATGCCCTATATATAAGCATACTGAACTGGATGGTATAGGTGGTTACTGGTGAGGTTAGGGTTGTCATCTAGGTTATTCAAACTCAGTTTTTATAAAAACTACATGAACTCACCAACCATGTGTTGACTTGATCTTTTTGCATGACTTCTCAGGTGACAAACAGGTCAACTAAGAAGTTATTACTTTTGGACTAGGATACCAGTTAGAGGACCTAGCTTTTGGACCTGCATATTTTTGAAGCATCATCTTACAGATTTATTTTGATTATCTTGTGCAGATACAAGATAGAAGAATTATGATGTTGATAGTAGATTTACATTGTTAAATTATAAACTAAATGGATGTAATTTAACTTTGTAATTCTATTTTCATCTAGCAAGTTTCTCATTTATATATCATGTGCAATGTAAACAATCTGATCATTTCGATTATCATTCCCGACATCGCGCCCCGGGAACCTTCCACCCAACGGGAAAGTCGATCTGTCCCGCCGCCTCGGGGTGTGACAAGGCGGCCTTTTCGGATGAATAGCCCATGAAGTAACATTCCTGATCCTTGTCATCAAACTTGTGATTTGACTCAGTATGGAGGATAGTACACGGACACCCGAATGACTTGAAATGACCAACTTTAGGCTTCTGGTTGAAGAAGATCTCGTAAGGTGTCTTCTGATGTCGTTTGTTCAACAGTGCTCGATTCGGAACATAACAATCTGTGATGTCGTTTGTTCAACAGTTTTCGATTTGGAACATAACCATCTGTGTTAACAGCCTCGGCCCAGAAGAATATCGGCAGCTTGGATTCTGACAGCATGGTTTGTGCAGCTTCAATGAGTGTTATGTTTCTCCTTTCAGCAACTCCAATTTACTGAGGTGTACGTGCTTGTCACACCCCGGGCCGGCGGGGTTGGATCGGAGTCCCCGTCGGGCGGAAGGTTCCCGGGGCGCGATATCGGGTGTGATAATCGGGTTGATCAGATTGTTACATAGCATCAATGTTAAGAATCACTAAAGCACAATAAAGCATGTGAATAGGATTACAAAGTTAAATTACAATGTCAATGTTTAATAATTTAACTTGGTAAACCTAACAAAAGAATTAATGTATTCTATCTTGTAAACTGTACAAGATATCCAAGAATGTTTCGTATGATCAACAAAATATGTGCTTCCCAAAATCACTAGGTCCTCTATCTAGGCCGACTAGCATGCGATCCAAAAGCATATGCTTAAACCTGTGCATCACCTGAGAAAACATGTAAGAAAACAAAGTCAACACAATGGTTGGTGAGTTCATGTAGTTTGTAAGTTTAAATAGTTTTAGCAAACCGCCTGTAGGTAAAACCTTAACCTCATTAACTCCACATGTAATATCCAAATCGGTATGCTTATATATAGGGAATCCTGAAAGGGTCAAGCCCAGACGCTATCCCACCACATACTAATAAGCATATGACACTGTTATTAATGATAATTAAGCCTTTTACCTACCCATCCGTATAGTTTTCCCATCATAGTTTAAACGCCTGTGTTTGTATGTTTATCCCCATCACCGATAGTATACTCGAGTTTAGTCTAATAGATACCGGTATGAATAACCAGATGCCCGAAGGAATCCATTGTTAATCCAAACCGGCCCCAGGTGTGGTTAGCAACTCAGGGGGAGATAGAGGGTTTCCAGTTCGACACAAAGTCAACTAAGGATCACCATATCGTCCTAGTTACTGACAACCCAGGTACATAGATGTGGGAAACACTGCATGGCAAGCACTGAGAGGCCATCAGTCCATTTCCTCGATAAGACTGTGAAGAACACATGAAGGCAAGCACTGAGAGACCAACTATTGTTCTTCAAGTCCCGGCTAGGAGAACACCTGAAGGCAAGCACTGAGAGACCAACTATTGTTCTTCCATAGCCTATAGTTTTAGCATACAAAGAGTCCAGCATTTACGTAACTTGTGCACAAGAACTAGCTTTACAACAGGTAAGGCAAGCACTGAGAGGCCAAACCGTTGTTTGAGCATGGCAATCACATAGCATTCAAGAGTTTGTAGTATCCATAGCTTTAAGCATTCAATGTGTATGTATGTATGTTTGTATTTAGCATTCCCATAGCATTATAGCATCATTAGCATTTAACGTTTACATTAGTTTCTAGCACAAACCCATAACATTAACAAGTAGCATAGTCTCATAACCTTGGTATTAAGCATAACCCGTAGTATTAGCATTTAGTTTCACCAGTAGTCTTAGTGTTTAGCATGACTCATAGCTTTAGCATCCACAATAGCATTATCATATAGCAAATACCCTTAGCACTTGGTATTAACACATAGCTTTAGTATTAGCAAATAGCTTATGCCTTTAGCACTTGACATAATCAAATAGCATTGAGTTTCGATAGAGTATTATGCCTTTAGCACTTGGCATAATCAAATAGCATTTAGTTTCGATAGAGTATTATGCCTTTAGCACTTGGCATAATCAAATAGCATTTAGTTTAGATAGAGTATTATGCCTTTAGCACTTGGCATAATCAAATAGCATTGAGTTTAGATAGAGTATTATGCCTTTAGCACTTGGCATAATCAAATAGCATTTAGTTTAGATAGAGTCTTATGCCTTTAGCACTTGGCATAATTCGTAGTATAAAAGCATTTTGTTAAATTTAAAACATTTGTTTTAAAATGATTAACATGCTTCTCAGTCCCGAGTTAAAAACTAAAATAGTTTAAAAAGGGACAATGAACTCACCTTGTAGTTGTGGTAGTTGACTTAGTCTTAAACAAGAATGCACGCGCTCTTTGTTGTACTTGATGTTGTTTTCACGATCCTGTATTGATTTCACGTTGTTTAAATTTGTAAGTATAAGTTGTAGAGTTTAGTGTGTGTGCGTGTGTTAGCCATAGAGTTGGCTATCATGGATTTGTTCTGGTCATCATTCGGCCCCAATATTAATGTTATTGATCATTATACCCATATGGTTTTAGGTTGTGTCTTTATAGTTAAATCCTTCTTGAAATCAAATTGCTTGGTTATCATGTTCTAATTGTTCTCATATAGGGTTAAATAAATAACCCAATAATAAGCTTAAGTTTATAGTTTAAAACCTCACATATTAGCCTTATTATATTCCCTACAATTGTTACATAGTGTTTAGATTTTATGCAACGATTCTTGTACTCTTGGTGTTTCAAGTTTATTAAACTCATTATGTTAACCCATGACATTATTTCCCATCATGGTATTTGTTATTTACATAAGTTTGTTTCAAGTATTCATTGAACTATATCCATGTGACCAATTGATGACCAATCCAATGGAGATGGGGCCCGAATAAAAATCATGGATTTCATCACATAACATAGGGCCGAATTCTTCATGGGTCAAAATACTTGTTCTTGGGCCGAATAAGGTCTGGCCCAACAGTAGTTTAACAAGGAATATATGGACCAAGAGTGATAGTTATTGAGTCAATTGTGTCTTCTGGGCCGAGGAGAGGTTTCTTGTATTCATTGAATCATGATGGGCTAAGTTAACTTAATGGCCACTTCAGTTGATTAAGCCAAAACGGATGGGCTGCTGGTCCTAGATTTGCGGTTGAGTCGCATTAGGCCTTGGGCCTGAATATAGAATAATGGCCTGGGTAGTTAATTGGGCCAATGTAGTGGCCTTGGGCCATATCACATACCATTGGGTCGTAGGGGTTTTGTTGGGGCCAAACCAATTTCATAGTTTAGATGGTATCACTTCCAACCAATTGGGCCACGTTGGAACAGTCAAAGGTATTTGGGTCTAGATATAAGCTGTTGGGCTGGTTCTTTTAACCCACTGGAATGTGGGCTTCGGCTAACTGAACAGACCCAAAAAGGAAATAGGTGGTCGAGTGGCTGGCCGAATGTGACAAGGAAGAATGGGGTGGCTGCCGACTCAGAGGTGGTCGAATGATACCAGTGTTGCCAAATGGATGTTGGGCGAAGGGATACAAACGACTGAGCATGGGTCGAATGATGCACAGTTGGCGAATGGTTAATGACGAATGAGGTTTTGTCCGGCGAAGGGAAGCTGACCGAATGGAGTTGGTTGGTTCGGCGAATGAAGGTGGTGGTGGTCGAATGGGTTAGCTCCGAATGAAGCCGGTCGAATGATGCAAGGTTCGAATGAAGCTGGTTGGTCCTTCGGCCGACTAAGAGATGGCTCATTCGACCATGACATTCGACCATCTGGTCTTGCCATTCGGCCATAACCGGCCCAGCTAGTACTCGCCCCCAACTCACGAAGTACAGATGGTTTTTGAACATGGCTCAAGCCATGGGTGGTGCTCGTGGTCATATAGTTCAAAGGTGAAGATGTTGAATCGGTTTGAAGCAAAATATGAACAAGATGGGTAGAAAACCCTATTTTTCGAACACTTTGCAGCTCATTACCTGGAATTTCAGTGGAGATCTCTTTAGATCGGTTGTACTTTTGTGTAGAGGGTGATGAGAGCTTCGTGTGGGCGAAAGAATCACTCAAATCGGATGAAAAACGAGTGAGATATGCTTGGTGGAAGTTTAACAATGGTGGTGGTGGCTAAAACCGGGAATTAGGGTTTTCAAGAGAAAGAGATGAAGAGAAATGAGGGAAAATACCCTCATTTAGGGTATTTATACCTCGGTTAAGTTCGGGTTCGTTTTCGTAGTCCGGTTCGTATTTTCGTTACGGTTCCGGAATTTACGCGCGTTCTTCTTAAATTTAATAAAAGAATTATTTTATATTCGTTAAAATTTACAAATGTTTTTCTAAATATCCCAATATTTATTTATTTAGTTAAGATTAATTTAAATAACGTTTACGAAATTTATTTGACGAATTTTCGTATCTTTACGCGTTTGTTAAACCTGTTCGCGATTTTCTTAAAACAGTAACATTTAATTCATTAAATGATGAGTTTCAAAATTGTAAAATAAGAAATATCTTATTTCTTTGAATTTATGATCGTTCGTGTCTTTTATCGTTTTCGTTATCGTTTCGTCAGATCGCGTCACCATCACGCGTATTCGTTCGAATCGTCATTCGAACGAACACGACGATGGTTTTGCTTTCCGACTTTTGTTTTCTACATTTCAGTTATTATCTCAGAACGTTAAACTATCAGAATCATTCGTACAGATCGTCACCTATACGAATAACTCATTGGTTTAGCATTCCGTGACAACAACCGTTATCGTTTCGTTTTGTTTAACCTCTCATACGTTTACACATAATATCACATCAATAAGTATCAGTTTCACTGTTCCCTGTTGTCTGATGCATTTCTGACAGTTAAACTGTTACGTTTAATCAGATTTCAGAAACACTAGCATAATAGTTTACTGTTTAGCATTACGTACCCGACAGTTCAACAGTAGTTTGCATAGTTTGTACCTGAGTTACTGTTCCGTTCACTGTTCCGGTGACGGTTCCGACACAGTTGTTACAGTGCTGCACTGTACTGCCGAGCAATCCCCTTCTCATCGCAGAAGTCAATGAGAGTCTGATTTCTAAATTCCGTACCGTTGTCGGTTCTGATCACCTTAACCTTTAAGTCCTTCTGATTTTCAATTAAGGTGATAAACTTCTTTAGAATCTCTGGTGTCTCATCTTTCTTGGCCAGAAAGAACACCAAAGTAAATCTGGAATAATCATCTGTCACCACTAGAAAATATGATTTCTTCCCAATATTCATAACATTAACTGGTCCAAAGAGATCCATGTGAAGAAGTTGCAGAATCGATGATATAGAATTGAACAACTTAGGCTTTTGGGGTCTGTTATGTTGCTTCCCCTTGGCACATGCGATACACTTCTCAATTGTGGAGAAATCCTTAGAAGGTAAGCCGATGACGTGATCTCCCTTAGAAAGTTGGTTGAGATTCTTCAGATTGACGTGACCTAGTCTCTGATTCCAAAGCAGACAATCATGCTCTGATGTCTTTGAGAACAAGCAGGTGTTCTCTGTAAATAAGTCTGAATTCATATTGATAATGTAGGCATTATTGATTCTTGGAGTCCTTATCAATATCCACTTCTCAGGTACAACAATACCAGGTTTCAGAATAAGACACTCCTTGTGTTGTGAAGTGTGTAGAAAAGCTCTTGTCACAAATCTGAGAAGCACTCAATAAACTGTGATTGAGCTCTTCAACATGATACACATCTTCGAAACTGAGAGTTCCATTTGTAACTGTGCCTTTCATTCTTATCTTTCCTCCCTTTTCTCCTACAAACGATACATATCCTCCATTGAAAGGTGTAACTTAATGTAACTGAGAGAAATCCCTAGTCATATTCCAGGAGCAGCCACTATCCACATACCAAACATTTTTGAGCTTATTTGGTCGTCCCAGTATTTCACACACAATCAATGAGAGATGGGTACCCAAACCATAACAGGTTTAGGTACAGAAGATACAACAGGTTCTTTCTTGCCAACCAGTTTAGGTTTGACTGATTTGGCCTTAACAATTTTTGGCCTTGCACCACTGCCATGGTCAACTGGTTTTAATGGGGTTTTCATTGGTGGATTATTTTTCCACTGTTACCTGCTTTTGACTTTAGAAAACTTTGAATTTTGTTTATGAAAATCAGATTGATTTTGTTTAAATGACTTGGTCTTCTTGGTAGTGGAAGACTTCTGAGGTACCTTCTGAGGTGTCACCCTAGGCTTTGAGCATTGGTCAGTCCTCATTGATCTGAAAATGGGTTTGGCCTTGGGTGTGACCTTCTGATTCTTACCATAAAAGAATTCAGTAGGTCTGTGTAGACAATTTCTGGCAATGTGGCCTAGTCTACCACATGCAAAACAACATACCTTCTCATGAAATTCCTTAGGGTCAAAGGGTTTTACATCACAATCACTATGACCAGAAGAAGAACTTGTAGAGACTTGTTCCAATGACCCGGTTGGAACAAAAAGTTCCCAGTTAAGGTTCAACTTTGAACCTGTCTCTTTGATGACTGTGGAATGACCCTTGTACTCATGATGCAAACAAGAAGAAATTGATTCCAAAATAACATCATTCTTAACAAAAGTTGACTTAAAGTTTTTAGACATCTCATTGGTTTTAATTTTAAGTTTGTCACATTTTCCAACAAAATCAGTTTTTGGAAGAAACGGTGATGTTCTAAAAGATGTTGAACAATCTGTGCTCCTCCCAGCCCTTCTTTCTTCGATCTTCCCCTCACACCTGTTTCATTTAATCTATCTGCACACACCTCAGAATCATCAGAAATATTGGGGCCGGTCTCAATAGGTTTTGTTGTCAAGGGAACTGGTTTGCTGGAACTAGTGGTGAAATCGAACCTTCGGTCGGATTTCAACAACAGATCATCAACAGATGTGTTGATATTGGGCATGATGGATTAGTTGTGGTTAAACGGAGGTTTCACCTCGGTAAAACCAATTCCAATTTTGGTCTTTCTCCTATATTGGACATCAATCATACTGGCCACCGCAGTACTAGCATACTCATGCTTATCAGCTTGAATTTTAGATTTAGACAATTGAGACTTAAGATGCTCCAACTCTGAATTGAGTTCATCTATCTGACTCCCCGCGTCTCGATAGTTGGACTCTTTATCACTTAATAATTCTTTTAATTGTGATATATCAAGCCTTTCAACGTCAAGTTTATTTTTAAAAAGTACTTCATTTTTTAAAAATTCAGAGTTAAAGTACTTAAGTTTGGTGACCTCTTTGATCAAGTCCACATTATGAGAACGATATCTAAAGACTTTATCAATGCATGAAGTGGAACAAAGATTTTGGGTTACCTCATTTTGCTTCTCATCCACCTCTGCCATGATAGCGTGACTCAGTGTCAGCTCCAATTCCTGCTCTTCATTTAATCTATCTGCACACACCTCAGAATCATCAGAAATATTGGGGCCGGTCTCAATAGGTTTTGTTGTCAAGGGAACTGGTTTGCTGGAACTAGTGGTGAAATCGAACCTTCGGTCGGATTTCAACAACAGATCATCAACAGATGTGTTGATATTGGGCATGATGGATTAGTTGTGGTTAAACGGAGGTTTCACCTCGGTAAAACCAATTCCAATTTTGGTCTTTCTCCTATATTGGACATCAATCATACTGGCCACCGCAGTACTAGCATACTCATGCTTATCAGCTTGAATTTTAGATTTAGACAATTGAGACTTAAGATGCTCCAACTCTGAATTGAGTTCATCTATCTGACTCCCCGCGTCTCGATAGTTGGACTTTTTATCACTTAATAATTCTTTTAATTGTGATATATCAAGCCTTTCAACGTCAAGTTTATTTTTAAAAAGTACTTCATTTTTTAAAAATTCAGAGTTAAAGTACTTAAGTTTGGTGACCTCTTTGATCAAGTCCACATTATGAGAACGATATCTAAAGACTTTATCAATGCATGAAGTGGAACAAAGATTTTGGGTTACCTCATTTTGCTTCTCATCCACCTCTGCCATGATAGCGTGACTCAGTGTCAGCTCCAATTCCTGCTCTTGATCACTCTAATCACAGGAGTCAGTTTCTTGAGTTACCAGTGCTTTAGACGTGCTAGCACTTCCTCCAGTAGCAGCATCAGCCTTCTCTTCCGGCTTCTTCTCACCTTCCTTAGCCACGTTTGGCTGTTTGCACTCTCTGGCAAAATGACCCGGTTGATCACAATTGTAGCATCGCAACTTTGACTTGTCAAAGCCCAGTTTCTTTCCCGGGTTGTTTCTGAAGCGGTTACTTCCTTATTTCTTGATGAACTCCTTTTCATGGAAGACTGCCATTGCTATTTGCCATGAAATGTCCATTTCCTCAACATCTGCCAGATTAATCTGCTCTAGGTTTTCTTGAGTAAGATTGGCAGGTGCCAGCTCTCCAGCAATAAATGCGTTGTAACTGTTCATAAATCCCTTGAACAGTAGCAGATTCTCTTTGCTCTCTAGACTGATCTTGGGCACTAAACTAGCTTGCCCAGACGAAAGGAATGCAGTCTCAAATGGAATAGACTGCGATGAAGGAACTTGATAGTGCTGCGACCCTGATGCTTGGAAGTTGATGGCTGACAGAAGAGCAGAATTCTCTGGTGCTTCTGCAATGCTCATAGAACTGGCATGATTGAGAGCTCTTTGCTTGTCATCCTTGTCATAGGAATTGATAATGGAGATCAGCTTGCTCAGAGAGGTTTTGTGCATATCTTTGGTTCTCTTGATCGTGGTGCAGTTTGAATTCCAATTGTAAGGTAATGAGTTCAAGAGCTTTTTGTTGACCTCTCCATTGGTCATCTCAATCCCAGCACTAGTCATCTCAGTCATTAAAAGTGTGAAGCGGTTCAGTTGAGCTTCCAAATATTCTCGCTTGATATGGTTGAACATATTGAACCTTTGTCTTAGAATATCCTTGAGACTCTCTTGCATATCTTCGTTACTTCAAACCTTTCAACCAAAGCATCCCATAATTTCTTAGTTGTCTGATGTTCCTTGAAACCGAGGACAACATCAGTGGATAGACCCATGGTTATTGAAGCATATGCCTTATCATCTTTCTCTATCAGAAGAATGTCAGCTTCCGTATACAGTTTAGGATCTTTGGGAATTAATCCATTGAGCTCACTCTGGTACATGGGCACATGAGGTCCTTCTTCAATTGACCTCCATAGTTTCGGGTCAGTGTACTTAATGAATGATTGAAACCTAAACTTCCAATCCTGAAAGTTGTCTCCCGACACGAGCCTAGGTGGCTTTGTTCATGTGCCAATCTCATTATCCAAGTTGAGTAGGTTGGATAGATTGGTCAGATTCTTTGATGCCATGATTGATCATAAAATTTTCTACGTAAAGTTCACGAACTCCCAACAATACTGAGCACCAAGCACTTACTCGAAATAACCCCACTACCCGAAGATCAAAAGGTACTCGAAGTCCAAGGTTGTCGAAACTTCGGTGTACTCGAACAAAGGCAGTACTCGAACAATAGATGGTACTTGAAAAATCTTGACTATTCGAAGATCAGTAGTAGTCAAACTCACCAGACCGTGTAAAGAAAGTTATGAAGATCCTAGCAAACAACCCAAAACATATGCAAACATCAGTAATCAAAATCATTAGAAACAATGACATTTTGAATAAAACTAAGAACAATCATTATAAGTATATACACACACAAGGTTAGTATCTCGTGTATTACACGGGTTGAATAAATATTAATACGTATTACATAAAATAATAAAGTTTTAAGTGGAGGGACCAAATCAGCACATAATGAAAAGATAATTTATAGGTATGAGGACTAAATCTATAAAAATCGGATTCCCTCTCCCTCTCATAGCCGGATTCGTAGTCTCATGTCGTTGGTTGAGGTCTGACAATTGTTTAAGTTCAAAGGCATTAAACTTCTTTTGATGTTTTGAGTTCTATAAGCAATTCGAGGGTGCATGATTGTTTTGTTTGAACCATGCCTAATTGAATTTAACTGATGGAGGAGGTTCAATTAAATTATAATTACAGTTTGACATTTGACGTATTTTTTGTCCTTTTGTCTTTTTTTTTTTATTGTGATAACTTTACACAAATTTAACCAACTTTTAATGTTGTCTCAATTAAGTCACTGGAACTTTTTTGTCCCAATTAGGTCATTTTACTTAGTATGGGTTTTAATTTCTAATCCTATATAAATAACCTAAATAGCAGATTATTGCTAATTTTCTACATATTTAACTTATTTAATATGTTAAGCGGTAATATAATTATTTTACAAAGCAAATAATAAATTAAAAATTATTTAAATCACCCACATTTACACATGATATTTGAAAAATATTAAGTTTCGAACGTTAAATATTGACACACATTGTTTGAAAACTTATTTTTGTTCCAAATATATTGCGTAAATGTGGATGATTTAAAATTATTTTTTTATTTTTTTCTTAATAAAATGATTATATCACCGCGTAACATATTAAATAAGCTAAATATGTATAAAATTAGCAATAAACTGCTATTCAGGTTATTTATATAGGATTAGAACAATCATACTAAGTTGAATGACTTAATTAAGACATAAAAAGTTCTAGTGATTTAACTGGGACAGTATGAAAAGTTTGTTACATTTATGTAAAGGTATCCCTTTTTTATTTTACCGCTAGAGATGATAAAACAAACTAAAATAACTAATCCATAAGTTAATTGCTCGAAATCACCTCTAGTCAAGAGTTAATTCCTGTTGGTGATCATTTGTTTTTTTTTTTTCTTTTGGTTTTAGTTTATAAGATATGAAGTTTATATCTAGGTGTAGGACGAAGGACAATTATTGTTAGCTGCATTAGATAAATGCGTGTTCATTTTGCTGGTTTGCGATGCTTAAATTAAATGGGGTGTTATAAGGTTTGTGTGCCGTGTGCAGGTCACAAGTCCAAACATGGACGTTTTTAAGTAGGGATGAAACAACACTGATAAGATTGGGTACTTGAAACAACTACTAACAACAATTCCAACTTATCTCCACAACCTAATTCCCTCAACTAACATTTGAATATTTTGAATTTAGTAGATAAAATTGTATAGTTGTTAGATCTTATATTGTTGTTTTTAGTCCCTATTATATAGCACATGTATCAAGTATTTATTTGTCACCAGTTCAATGAAAATCAATTCATTCGGAAATAATAGCAACTGTTATTTTGTTCATTTGAAATACATATACACGTTAATTATGACCCCAAAATTAATAATAATCTAAACTTTTGAGTAATTATTAAATGATTGTATGCATTAAAAATAAATTTGTGGCTTTAAAGTTGTAACACCAATTTGACCCTTTGTTTTAGTTTCTAGAAGCTTAATCTCTTGATTTATAAACTCTTTCTTGTATTGCAATTTGCAAACATATCAAGCACGTAATAATAGTAAAACTTGAATAATTAGTCTTTGATATTTAACGGAAATAATTAAGATAATTTTGGAAATTAAATTAATCTCTAAATTGAGTTAATCAAACACAAAAAAAAAGGAATGAAAGTGAATAACATACATACTCAATGATAACCTTTCGCTATGGTTTACTGTTACAATCATGGTTGGAGAAGTCGCTAGGCGCTGCCAGGTCGGTGGACTGGGGAGTTGCAAGTGCTCGGCCTAGGCGGGGAGTACTCGGGGAGTACTCGGATATTATAATTTATAAAGAAAATATTTTTTATAAAATTTTATACATGTTAAATATCATTAGTTTACTAGCATTTATAACAAATAAAGTGAATATCAATAAAAATAAAAAAAAATACATGTTAAAATCGGTAAAAAGACAAGTGAAAATCCCGTCTTGCAAGGCATATTTATATAAAAAAGTGAAAATCAAGCAATAATTGGTAAAAAAACAATGAAAATCAGTGCAAAAGAGTAAAATTTGGTCAAAAATTAGTGAAAATCGGTCAAAAACAGTGAAAACCCGAGTTGCCCGAGTTGGACCGAGTTGCCCCGAGTTGGACCCGAGTTGGTCCGAGTAGACCGAGTACACCCGAGTAAATCCGAGTTGAACCATTTCCGAGTACAGAGGGCCGATTACCGAGTACTCAGCCGAGTCGGCCGAGTTTTACAACACTGGTTGCAATACACATTTGACATATACATTTTGAGAAGTTTTTCAAAATTAAATTATCCTTGTCAACACATAGCGTATAAATTTCAATAGAAATGCTTATAATTAGAATATGTTAGATGAGTAATTTAAATTATTCAGTTCAGAACTGCCTAATTTGTCTAAAGTTAAAAGTCCCCTTTTTAAGCTCGAATAATTTCAATAGAACACTAACTCGAAGGTAAACCTGTTTATGTTTTCAATGTACCAAATTATAATGATTGCAAGGGTTCAGTATGCTTAATAACACTGATTGCAAGTGTATAGTATATATTTTTTTAAACAATCATACTATCATACGCGTACTCCTACATTATACCCAAGTCCTCATTTCTAAAAGACAATGCATCTACCAAGTGGACTAGTCCCACATTGGCATCTAATAACTATGTACACACTTGTATCTGATACATAAAAGATGATCACACGCAATACACATAAAAATAGAGGTAAATATCTTGTGATGATCAGCCACCTCTGACCAACAAATTATGATTAGCAAGAGTTTAAGCATAATGCAAGAGCGTGATTTCCCCTCACAACCTAACTCCAAGCACTTTGTTAGCTTTACCTCTTGTGTCTTGAGCTTCTGGTATGGTCAATAGTCTAGTTTACTTCTTTATGAAAGGTCATACATATATGTCTAAATATTTGAAATTTTCAAAACAGTGAAATGTGACAAATCGGAATGAAGGACGTGTTTGCTTTGCTAGTAATATGTATCATCCATAAAGCAAAATTAGTGGTTTATGTTGAAGAAATGATTCCAAAACTCCGTCCGACCTTGTCTTCTGACTCTAACCTTTCGATCCTGTGATAAATAGACACCGTTAGCCTTACCGCATGAGGAGGCTGTTGGATTTATATGTACGGACCCGATAAATTAACATAACTAGCCGAGCTGTGACCGGTAAGAGTTGCACCTTGGTCAACGAACATTAAATCCACTTAATTTGATTAACTGGTATTCACGAACGGATTTATAATTTATAAGTGTTATAAATAATATATATGTTTAATTATTTATTTAATTAAACTAATGACGTTGGGCTTGATGTTGTGTATTGGATAAACTAACCCGGTGGGTTTTAGGATCTAAAAGTGATTAATATAAGATATTAATCTTAATAATCCCTACTGATATATGCTCGGCCACACCAAAAGGATAAAAAATCCTTTTCCATCCTTGCTACCGTCGCACAAAACAAAACAACATAAGTTGTTTCTTCTTTTTGTGAGCTGCCGTCAAAAACAAGGTATAGATACAAGGAATTTGTTTTCCTTTTCTTTGGTTGTTCGTTGCACATATCAAGAAAAAGAAAGGCAATCCAATCGTGGTTTCCGGTCAACCACTGCAAACCATCTCCTGCTTCTATCGTGAACCAGGAACCCGTTCGTGCTCGTGATCTAGCAATTGTTCGTTGAACGTTAATCATTAACCGAAAAGGTATAATCTTTTCTCATTGGTAGATTAAATTATTTAATATTAAATCCGTGTTTGTATGTTTTTAACCATGATCCTGATTGAGAATTTTAACAGAGTAAAAGTTTGAAACCCTAATTCCGCTGCGTTGTATTAAATATAGATTTAATATACTAATAGGTCAAACTTGTTTTACCTAAAAGTCAAACCGAATGCCACCAAAATTATCAACAGTGGTACCAGAGCCACGCTTACAACATGCAAATCGGATCTGGTCAGTTTAACCGGTTACAGATCACAAAGTCTAAATTGTTTAAAATTTTGAGTTTCTGATCCAGATTTAGATCTAACTAATTATTTGGGTAAAATTATTTATTTGGTCAAAGTTATAATTAACCAAAAGAATTACCCGGTTTAATTATAAAATTATGATTGAATATGTAAATCAGGCCCGACCTTGTGTTTGTTTGGTTGTTTAATTTTTCAGTTTTGGTTTATTATGGTTTGGCCCGTTTTGATGGCTCAAAGTTGTAATAAAATAGGGTTTGTATTTTCTCGTTATGTATTTCAATTTATAGTAAATATTGTAATGACAAAAGACCTGAAGACAAAATTGAAGAATCAAGATCAAGATGCATAGATCTGGAGGTCAGTGGGAGCAGCTCGAGATCACAAGATGCACTATTCGTCATTGTGGTTGATTGTGTGTTGTAACCCCGTGACCTAGTTTGTTATGCTACTTGGCTCTAGAGGTGCACAAATCGGTTAACCAGTCAAAAACCGGTTTTGGAATAACCAAACCGGTTAACCGGTCAAAGGCTAGAAACCGGTTTTTTCCAATAACCGGTTCGGTTAATAACCAGTTTTTCAAGCTCAAAAACTGAAAGCGTATAATAACCGAAACCGGTTAACCGAACCGGTTAACCTTCAAATAACCGATTTTTTAGTGAGTTGGACCGGTTAACCGGTTTGGTCTCCTAAAATCTCAAACCGATCCTAAACTGCCGGTTTTTTCAAAAACCTATAACCGATTGCAATAACCGGTTTAAAAACCAGTTACAAACCGGTACCGGTTCGGTTAACCAGTTATTTTGTGCATCTCTACTTGGCTCTAGCAAAATCAAACACATTTTGGTCTTATGATTTCATATTTGTTTAATTTGATATTGTGGTTGCTTTATCTTATAAATGCTATAACATGTCAACCAAATATCAAAAAAGGTTTTAAAAGGAGTTTTAAAACATAATCGCAATAAAATGTAACACGTTAAAAAACTAATCAATTTTGCAACTTGTAAAAGTTTTATAAAAACAAATGGTTTGTTTTAAAAAATATAACCAATGAGTTTTTACAATCTAAAATTGTTTTAAAACTCAGAAACTTAATAAATGAACTATTAACTATTGAATGGTTATACAAGTCGTGACAAACTTAGTTTTAATAGGTTATTTAAAATTAAGTGCCCTGAGAGATGAAAGGGTTCATCACAAATGTCACGACATTAAATATAGTAAAACTGGTTTTTACAACGCACATATGATTAGATCATTCGTTGTGTTTGACCCTTATTCGGTAAACACTAAAACTGGATCCCATATATATATATATATATATATATATATATATATATATAATCAATAGCCTATGCTATCCTATTGTAAGGGACACTTGGAGCATAATGCGAAACACCGGTGTTTGGAGCCACAGCACTGCACTTGGTGCGTAGTTTTTCCTCCAAGGTGCAAGAGTTTCGTTGACACATCCGGCTCTTCCAGATGTACCTGTTTTAGGACGACTATTACTTTCATGTCTTTTTACGTGCCACAACTGTCTGGAAATGAAAGTGAGCATAGATGAGGCTAAACGTATCACTAAATAGACAAGTTGTCTTAGTGGCCTCATACTTGAGAGTTGTGCATTTTTCACAATTTACAAACGTTGTCAGTCTACCTACTTTCACTTATTAATGTTGTGTGCCACAGCTGCCTTTAGTATCTCATACTGCTAGATTCTCAATCCTTATTCTTATTACTGTTAATGGGTCATTAAATAAATAAGGAATTAAACATCAATATACTAATTATTTATTTTTGCTTATATTAACAGATGTCTCATGAAAACAACTCCTCCTTCGTTCTCGAGTGGCATTGTAACTTGAAAATTGTTCTCAATTTTGCCAAAAAGCACTATGTACGGGAAGGTCCAGTTCCTAATGAGCCTGAAGGTAATATGACTGCTGCCCGTAAAGCCTGGGAAAAGCATAACGAGGATGTCATTGAGGTAGTGTTCCTTATGCAAGCCACCATGTCTTCTGATCTTCAGAAGAACATGGAAGACATGGGTGCCTTTGACATGATCCAGCAAATTACAGGCATGTTTCAGAAAAAAGCCCGTCAAGAACGCTATGACACCATGAAGCAGCTTATCGGCTGCAAAATGCAAGAAGGCTCTTCAGTTAGTTCTCATATGCTTACGATGAAAGGGTACATCGACCAACTGAGTAAACTTGGTTATCCCCTATCAAATGAAATGGCAACAGACTTCATCTTGAACTCTCTCCCAAAGTCTTACTACCAGTTCGTAATGAATTTAAATATGAATACTTAGGAGAAGACTACGCCTGAACTGCATGGGATGCTGAAGACGACTGAGATGAATGTACCTAGCAAAGTCAATCAAGTATTGATAGTTCGATCGGCTGGTGTTAGAAAGCTCAATCTCAAGAAACGGGGTTATAATAGAAAGGGCAAAAGCTAAGGCAAATTACTAAAGCACCACCCCCTGAGGAGCGTCAATGTTTTGAATGCAACAAGACGGGGCATTGGAGGCGTAACTGCCTTGAATATCTTGCTAAGCTGAGGATGAACAAGGCCAATGGTGCAGGCCCTTCATGTATCTCTATTTATGTTATTGAACTTTAACTGTTTCCAGCAACACATGGGTGTTTGACACTGGATGTGGTTACCACATTATCAATGTCTTGCAGGAACCTGCAAAGTGGAAGAAGCTGAAACAAGGCGACATGGAGCTCATCGTTGGTGATGGGAAAAGAGTACCAGTTCTTGCAACTGGGACATATCATCTTACATGTCCTTCTGGCCTTGTACTTATTTGAATAATTGTTTGTTTGCACCTGGTTTGACCAGAAACATTATTTCAGTTTCTTTATTGTTTGAACAAGGATTTAAGTACGTTTTAAATGGTATTGCTATATCTTCCTAGTTAAATGATGTCTTTTATTTTGAGGCTAAACCTCGAAATGGTATTTATGAAATAGATGTTCAACCAAACAATAACATATACAATCTTTTTAAACGTATCAAATCTGGCATTAATGATACATTTCTATGGCATTGTAGACTTGGCCACATAATCAAATCTCGCATAAAAAGGATCCAGTCTTAGGGGATTCTTGAATCCACTGGACAGGACTCCTTTGATGACTGTGAATCTTGTTTAGCTGGCAAACTTGCTAAAGATCCCTTCACCCATGTTGGTGAACGAGCAAAAGAGGTGTTAGCACTCATACATACTGATGTGTGTGGTCCTTTCAGAACTATGTCTAGAAATCATGAAAGATACTTCGTTTCATTCATTGATGATTACAGTCGAGATGCATATGTTTATCTAATGGAGCATAAGCATGAAACCTTTGAAAAGTTCAAAGAATTTTAAAACGAAGTAGAGAACCAACTTGGTAAAACGATTAAGGCACTTCGTTCAGATTGAGGTGGCGAATATCTCAGCTTAGAGTTCATCAATCATCTGAAAGAACGTGGAATTGTTTCACAACCCACTCCTCCTGGCACACCCCAACTTAATGGCGTAAGCGAGAGGAGAAATCGCACCCTACTTGATATGGTCCGATCAATGATGTGTAGAACTAACTTGCCTCACTCCTTTTGGAGTTTTTCTCTTATGACCGCCGCATGCATTGTAAATCGGACGCCGACTAAGACGGTAAACAACGCACCATATGAGATATGGTTTGGCACTAAACCCAATTTGTCTTACCTTAAGGTATGGGGATGCGATGCATATGTCACTAGATATTCTGATGACAAACTTGATCCTCGAGGTGAAAAGGTTGTTTTCGTCGGATACCATAATACAAGCGGATATTATTTCTACCATCTTCATGCAAACTTGATTTCCATCAAAAGGAAGGGTCACTTTCTTTAGAAAGAATTTCTTGATCGAGGACTTCGAAGCAATATTGTGGATCTCGAAGAAATTCGAGAACCACAAACGACCGCTGACGAAGTCGGAACGTCTGATCAACAAGAAGTTGTTGCTAATGAATCAGACAAAAACACAAGCATTCGTAGAAGTAGCAGGACTCGCAATGCTCCTGATAGATACCTTTGGCATCTTGATGGTTCTGAAGTCCTGGTAGTAGCTGAGCCTGATAGCGAACCTACTATCTACAAATATGCTATATCATATCCAGAATCTGCGAAATAGCTCGAAGCCATGAATTCCAAGATGCAATCCATGCGTGACAATCAAGTCTGGGACTTGGTTCAGCTACCCCCAGTCTCATCACAAATCCAGGCACATTTTAAGAAAGTTTCACTACATACGGGAAATAGTGGAACGTGGAGATATCATAATAACCAAGTGGACACAGATCAAAATCTAGCAGACCTGTTCACTAAGCCCATGACTCAGGACAAGTATGATCAGCACAGGAGTGCGATCGGGCTTAGATATGATAATGATATGTTTTGATTTAGTTTTTGGATGTATGAACATATAAACAGTTATACTTTTGAATTCACCTTTGATTTACTAGTTTAAATGCAATTCTGAATTTTTAAAACTGTGTTCGTTTTTAATACATTTAATCCATGAATATTGTATTCTTAATTATCCGTAGTCAGTCAGACTCGTGGGAACGACTCTGAATAAAGACTATTCTGGACTTGGTCTCAAGTAGTTGACTATCAAATTCACAGACATCATTATGAATGATGTTGGATGTAACTCGCTTCAAATCATCTCCATAGATCTTAGTCATGAGATGTTTTAAAAAATTGTTAAACTCATGTCGTATCCTCTGACCTAAGATATATACGAGAACTTTCGTTTACTAAGGGACATTCTTTGATCATTGTCAACCGCTGTCGCGTAACTGCCAGTCATAAAGGCTTTGTTTGGGAATGGTTTTCAGGTTTAGTAGGAGTTGTATATAATCAAGATTGGGATTTTGTACTCTTACATATTTCGTGTAACAGTTAGACATTATGGCGCCCTCGTTGATTCAAACTAGTGAAGTGTAAGGCCTTACCCAAACTGATTGTGTGTTTGATTGGACCACTCTAAATCTAAATCGAGAACAATAATAATTGAACGTCATATGAGAATGAATTAGATTCATGTCTCATTGTTTCAATTAATGTCTTTTACAGAAATGATAGATGACAATGATTATCGTAAGTCTAGTATCCTGCTATTGTAGCACGATAATTTGGTTAACGACTTTAAAGTGTTATACCTTGTTTGGAGAAGTTATGTGCACCTAGAGCACCACTAATTGTCAAACATTTATTTTATCAAAATCCGTCCAAGTGGGAGATTGTTGGATTTATATGTACGGACCCGATAAATTAACGTAACTAACCGAGTTGTGACCCGTAAGAGTTACACCTTGGTCAACGAACATTAAATCCAATTAATTTGATTAACTGGTATTCACGAACGGGTTTATAATTTATAAGTGTTAGAAATTATATATATGTTTAATTATTTATTTAATTAAACTAATGGTGTTGGGCTTGATGTTGTGTATTAGACCTAAGCTAACCCGATGGGCTTTAGGATCTAAAAGTGATTATTAATCTTAATAATCCCTAATGATATATGCTCGGCCACACCAAAAGGGTAAAAAAAATCCTTTTTTCCTTCCTTGCTGTCGTCGCACAAAACAAAACAACATAAGTTGTTTTTTTCTTTTTGTGAGCTGCCGTCAAAAACAAGATATAGATATAAGGAATTTATTTTCCTTTTCGTTGGTTGTTCGTTGCACACATCAAGAAAAAGAAAGGAAATCCAATCGTGGTTTCCAGTCAACCACCGCAAACCATCTCCTGCTTCTATCGTGAACCAGGAACCCGTTTGTGCTCATGATCTAGCAATCGTTCGTTTAACATCGGTGTCTCAAACGATTAATCATTAATCTAAAGGGTATAATATTTTCTCATCGGTAGATTAGATTAGTTAATATTTTCTCATCAGTAGATTAGATTAGTTAATATTAACAGAGTTAAAGTTTGAAACCCTAATTCTGATGCGTTATATTAAATATTGATTTTAATATACTAATTGGTCAAACTTGTTTTACCTAAAAGTCAAACTGAATACCACCAAAATTCCTCATACGATTGGAATCCGACATGAGAATAAGTATTCGGTCGGAGAATGAAGTTATGGAGTGATAGTAAGAGTGAGAGAGAGTATGGAATGAGATACCTTGGCGGATCCCCAGTGGCTCTATTTATACTACCCTAACGCTTGGGTTTTGGTATTTCTGGGAGATGGTACCTTCCTTTTCTGTTGGTCAAGTCTCCTGCTTTCCGGACGTTTCCCTCGTCTTACCCTCTTCTTTCCATCTCAGTAATAACAAGTTTACTTGTGTCACTTTCAGTTGTCCTCATTCCTTGACGCCTATTATTTATCCTTTGGATAAAAGATTGTGTTCCTAGTACTGTCTTTTCACCTTTATCTTTATCGATATCAGGTGACTTGAACCCGACGTTGACAGCTTCGCTGTCTCGCTATCTTTCTGTTTTGTCTCATTTGTCAAGGCATCCATGCGGTCTTGCTATCTGGCCATCTTACCCATGTTTCAAGATATCTTCCTACGTCATCAGCAGCCAGTCAATCCTAAGTTGGTCGTTTTGCCTAACGTGTTATTTTCCGAGATAAGGATTACTGTCGTTCTCTAGATATTTTGTGTATTTTTCATTATTTTATTATTCGTCTCGTTTCCCGCCCCCGCCATTTTCGACGATTTTACTAGATGATTGAGGGATCCCGTCAAATCAAATTAAAGTAGAAAATTGTCACCCCTATATTAGGTCTAATGTATCTTAAGTTAATATTAGACTCATCTTGTTGTAATGGGTGCAACGCGAAGCTAGGGGTATGATCAGGGGCGCCCCTGAGAATTGAATTACCTAGGACGAGTCGAGAAAACAAAAGTCTCTAGCGAATTTATATGTATAAATAAAATTTTATATAAATGACGAGTGACGACTAACGTTATAAGAATATATTATAAACATAAAAGATCATAGTATTAGAAATACTTATCATAATAGTTAATTGATGATTCGTGAAGCTCTGATCATAACATTCTTCATAAAAAAATGCTTGATCAGCTTTTCGCATTTTGTATGTTCTAACATTTTGCTCTCGATTGCAATCATAACGAATGCAATAAGTCTTTCTTGATATATTGTTGATAGTAAGTATTCAATGTTAAAAAAACTCCTTTCGGCATATGCAATCGTGCAACTTGTACATGTTCCTCTTCAACAGTTGTTTAATTCATAAACTTATACATAGCACCGACTTGTGACTTTCTCCTACCACCAGTTTTTGACTTTAATTTTTTTATATCTTAATTTCTTTTTCTCTTTTTTTTTTGTTTTTGAATGCTGAATAATTGTTTAGGATGCATAATTCTGAATTTCTCTTTTTAAGCAGCAATACAACTTATCACAAATTTATTGAGAGGGAGTTTGGTAGAATACGGTTCTACTTTGATTTCTATAAACAGGAGAATTTTTTTTTTGTTAATTTCTTAAAAAATAAACACTTGGGCTATGTATTACGCTACACATATTTAAACTATTAAAAAATAAAAAGCAATAGGTTGTTTATAAATTTAAATCTAAATTTCAGATTTGTGTTTTTTCGGTTTCAAATATTTAAATGTACGTATTTATATATACAGGGGAGGGTTCCTAAGAAATCCTTTAATTAGAAAAAAATAAAAAAAAAACTAAGAAAACTAACATTACCAATTAAACTTTTTATTATTATTTATTTATTTATTTATATAATAAGATAAGAAATGTAAAAAAAATAATAAAATTATGCATTTCATATTATTACATATATTTAACTTGTACGAGTTACATATATGATGCAATACATATTTTTAATGACAATCTAATTAGTAGTAAGTACATGGTGTGACCGGCCAACTAGCTAGTTAACATTAATGACATTTTTTTTGAACGGCTAAACTTCCTCTCCACCTAAATTACACCATAATTGCACCTTTGTATGGGATTGAACCCATGACATGTTTTATCATTAGTTCTTGCTGATTTTGTTGACTAGTATGATGCAATACATATTTTGAATGACAATCTACTTAGTGTTAGTACATCATTCTTTACAATAAATAAGACTCAAACCTTTAATCTTTAGAAAAACAAAAGTATAGTCCCACGAATTTAGCCAATTGGTTGGGGTTTTACCTTATGGTCGAGAGGTCATAGGTTCTAGCCCTACCAGAGGCAATTTAAAGGACATCCAGGTGAGGGAAGGAATCTTGAGCTTAATCTCGGGTTCTGGACCAATGGGGGGCGAGGGTTTACCCTGTAACATCAGTGCCGGACGCGTGCCGGAACAGTGATCGTAACAGTAAACATGTACAATAATTCAGGTACACATTTCGAGAAACTATGTTTAGATTATTAATGCATTTGGTTAATATGAAAATATTAAACGATTGTCTGAATCTGACTGAAACCTTAGGGTTTAAAAGTCTTAAACACGTCAGACAACACGGTGTGGAAACATAAATACTTGATGTGATATTACTTTGCATAAACGTATGTGAGGTTAAACAAAACGAAATTTTAACGGTTATTGTTACGGAATGCTAAGCCGACGAGTTATTTGTATAGGTGACGATCTGTACGAATGATTCTGATAGTTTAACGTTCCGAAATAATGACTTAACAGTAGAAAACAAGAATCAGAAAGCCAAACCATCGACGTGTTCGTTCGGATGACGATTCGAACGAATACGCGCGATGGCGACGCGATCTGACGAAACGATAACGAAAACGAATAACGATACGAACAATTATAAATTTAAAGAAATATAATATTTCTTATTTTTACAATTTTGAAACTCATCTAAAACAACTCAAACTATTATTCTCTAAATAATGATTACGCGTATGTAAAAATACGCGAAACCGAAACGGAACGAGACCGAACACGCGGGGAAACACTCTGGACTTAAAAACCTTAAAAACCTTCACTCTTCTTCACAAGATGCAGCTCAAACTCGTTTTTATCTCCAAAATCCCGAAATCCCGTTTTTACACTAGCATACCTCCACAAAAAGTGCCATAACTTCTTCATTTCTCATCGGAATCGCGCGTATAATATATCAAAACGACCGGCTCGACGAGAGGAATCTAGAAGTACAAGGGATCGGAGCTAACTCGAAGTATTCTGGCCGGAATAGTGGAAAGAAGTTGCTGATCTGCAGGTATTACTGTTCATCTTCTTCTTCGCTGCAATTTCAGATTTCCAGCTCCTATAACTCGAGTTCTAGACCTGTAATCAACGTAGAAACATTTGGATTGACTTAGAATAGGATTAATTATGGTTTATATGTGTTGATTGGGGCTGCCATGGTTAAAAACGGGGCTGCCATGGTCAAAAACGGGCTGCCATGGCTGCACCATGCCACCTCTACACCTAGCTGCACTAAAACAGCCTTAAAACCCTTTAAATGGATGATGTTTGAGCTGGAATAACCTGGTCTCGATGATGATGATGATAGAAAGCACAGGTTCGCTAGGAGGTTCACGACCGAACCCTTACTTTTGCATAGCCGAACCCTAAGGGACTTCACGAACCTGCATGGTTCGTTGATTACCGGCCGAACCCTTAGGGGATTCCACGAACATTCACCGAACCTTGCGTATTAACCAGCACCCAGGGGCCACGAACCCATGTTCACGAACCCATGCAATTCGAGGGGCGAACCTTCTTGGCTAAACTTTACCCGAACCTTCACCGAATCTAGTCCCATAGAACCTAAAAGGTTCGCTACTATGTGGGAGAATGCACCATCTTCGACCGAGCATGTTTAACCGGCCCACCTTATTTCATTTAGCCCGATGATAGTAGTTTCGGCCCTTGAGTTCTTTGGCCCAACAACACCTTTCGGCCCAGCCTAGACACACCGGCCCATCTTCCTAAAGTGTGGTTTAATTCATTAGCCTTGGCCCAATTCACACTCATTCGGCCCATGTTCATGAATCGGCCCAACTATGGTGTCATGATCCAACTCGTTCTTAGTTGGCCCACACTCTTCATCTTTGGGCCAACAATAGTACTCATTTAGTTGTAATGGACATGGTTTAAAACTCATTGCAATCGGCCCATATTATTGGCACGAGGCCCAAACTAGTTAACCTATTAACATTCGAGGCCCCATCTAGCCTTATCCGGTTCATATGTTTACCTGTCTAAACCAACACTTTGATCAAAATGTTTGTTTTAAAGGAACATACAATGGAACTCATAGTGGTTACAATCAAGAGGGTGAAAGACTTTAAAAAAAAAATACTTAAAAAATTTTAACTCTCATAACTATGATGCCACAAATCATTTTGAACCCAAGGGTGACAACAAGTGCGATACATCTATATTATAAATACAATACAATATTAGCCACAAGTAAACAAGGGCCGAATGACTATCGAGACTGACGGGTGTTAGCCAACTTTAGGGCTAACACTAACAATTACAACTCATACTTATAGATACAAATACTATTAAATCAATACAGGAACGTGAACATCATATCAAGTGCAAACAAAGAGCGCGTGCATACTTATTCTACTTAGTCAAACACTTCAGACCTAAGGTGAGTTCATTGTCCCCTTTCAAACTTATTTGTTTTTACTTCGGGACTGAGAAGCATGTTAAACATTTTTATTGAAATGTTATTTAAATGCTTTAAAACATAATCATGATTACTTATGATTGAAACCTTTACTTCAAGCTAGATGCTTAAAATCAATTGTTGGTTATTTGATTCAATTACATGATACGTGATGCAAATACATGAGACTTGATGCAATTACATGAGACATGATACAAATACATGATACTTGATTCAATTACATGAGATATGATTCAATTACATGAGACATGATACAAATACATGATATTTGATTCAATTACATGAGACTTGATACTATTACATAAGACTTGATACTATTACATGAGATATGATGTTTAGAAACTATTACATGCTACTAGGCCATCATACATGTATCTAACCATAGACTACATAATTGCTGAACGTCTGGTATTCCAGAGCTTGTATCTATGGGGTGAGATACATGTAATAACATAAACATAATGATACTCAGCTATTACCTGGTTATAAGTGACATGTAATTGCTGAACGTCTGGTATTCCAGAGCTTTTGTCAGCTTATATGAGGTATGTAAAGGCTAAACATGAAAGTATCGATTCTAAGCTATTACCTGGTTATAAGGGACACGTAATTGCTGAACGTCTGGTATTCCAGAGCTTGTGTCGGCTTATATGAGGTATGTAAAGGCTAAACATAAACGTAACGTTACGTAGCTATTACCTGATTATAAGGGACATGTAATTGCTGAACGTCTGGTATTCCAGAGCTTTTGTCGGCTTATAAGAGGTATGTAAAGGCTAAACATGAACTTGTTGGATGCTAAGCTGTTATCTATATAAGAGACATGTAATTGCTAAACTTCTGGTATTCCAAAGCTTTTGTCTGCTTATAGGAGATATGTAATTGCTAAACTATGTGTGTGTGAATCTATGATGTTTGATAAACGTGATGAGAAACTAACACTTACGAATACAATAGACATGAAAACTTTGAAACAGATAACAAAGGCTTTGATGAGGATTGAATTGATTGGTAGGTAAAATGCTTGATTATTATTAACAACAGTGTCATATCCGGATTAGTATGTGGTGGGATGGCGTCTGGGCGGGTCGTAGGCTCGACTCAGGGGTATGCCCTATATATAAGCATACCGATTTGGATATTACATGTGGAGTTAATGAGGTTAAGGTTTTACTGAAAGAGGTTTGTTGGAAACTATTTTAAACTTATAAACTATATGAACTCACCAACCGTTGTGTTGACTTGATCTTTTACATGCTTTCTCAGGTGAAGAACAGGGTTTAGCATAAGCTCTTGGATTTACATACTAGGCTGCCCAGATAGAGGACCTAGTAGACTTTTGGAGAAGCACATATTTTGTTGATGATACATATTACTCTTGATATCTTGTACATATACAAGATATATACATTAATCTTTTGGTTAGGTTTACTTAGTTAAATTGCAGAACATTGCTATTGTAATTTAACTTTGTAATCCTACATATCATTTGATTGTGCTTTAGATATTCTTAAACGTTGATGCTATGTAAACAATCTGATCATCAGGATTATCACCCACGATATCATGCCCCGGGAACCTTCCGCCCGGCGGGGACTCCGATCCAACCCCGCCGGCTCGGGGTGTGACAGATTGGTATCAGAGCTCAAGGTTATAGAGAATAATAGGTCATTTATTTAAACGGTTTGGCCTAGACTATAACTTAGGGACCTTCATATAGAGAACATAGGATTTAAGCTTGCATTGTGTCTCCTATATTCGATCATTACTTTAACTGATATTCTTTCGAGTATAAGCAGAATGTCATCAAGAAGACAACCATCACCGCCTTCTCCTACACAGGATACGGATCCATCAGCCGTTGCACTTGCAACCCTAGTCACTGAACTGATGATGACGGTTCTCCCTGGAATCATCACTCAAGTCATAAACGGGGACGAGAACACTCGAAGCTTCCCGAGAACAATCAAGAGAACTGAAGAATCAGTGCAAGGAGAAACTAGCAAGAAACGAAAACGGTGTCGTCTTAAGAAATCAAGAGATCCTGTAATCTACACTGAGGCCATTCCCCTTCGCCAAATGGCCGTTACTTCTGAGTCAGAGAGTTGTAAGCGTTATGCTGGAAAAAGCCCCCTTTGCGCTAGTTGTCACTATCACCACCGTGCTGAAATCTCATGCAAGCAATGCACCCATTGTGGTCAAATTAACCATTGGGATCATAAATGCAAATCCTCGATGGAATTAATATGCAAACAGAATACTAGCAAATTTCCTTTGTGTGCCACGTGCGGTCTTCATCATGCTGAGGATAAACTGTGCAAACATTGCCTGAATTGCGGGAGGAAAGGACACTGGAGTCGTGACTGTAATAATCCCCCGACTCATAACCCGAACCCTGGAAACACTACATATCCCCTTCCTCGACACAGCAAGGATTACTATGTGTGCGGAATGTCTGAACACTTTGCACGAGACTGCCCAGTAAGGATATCTTCAGCAGGTACTGCGCGTTCTGAGAAGATGGCTACTTTACCAGTTTCTGATGCAAATTTGGAGTGGGATGATCCCGCAGGTATGCAAACTTTATCATGACACGATGAGATACTTATTGAAGTGTTAATTAGAAATGCATGTTCTGTTGTGACTTTAGAAACAATAAATCTGAGAAATCTGTAAGCAAACTCAGTGCCGGTAAGAGAATCGGAATTGTAACCTAAGAAATCCTTAGGTCAAATAAGCATTAAATAATTAAATAAGATAGGGTAATTTTTTTGATTATAGTTTAATAACTATAATCAGAAAGAGGATCTTATTTGATTAGAATCCTAAAACTTGTAGAAAGTCAAAGTGCTAAAACTATAGTGTAAGCTGTCATTTTCCACCTAGAACTGTTAGAACTTGAATTACATAATTTGGAAAACTTCAGTTCCAAGATATTAATGAAAGGATGAATATTAAGACTATACTAAAATCATAGTTAAACTAGATAAGTAGACCGGGAGAACCAGTTACGAATACAAGACAAAGATATACCAAGGATGGGTACTGGTATGTGATATGCCTTAACCCTTAAGTGCTTGTTTCATTTCGATATTAGTAGGCACAAGGAAATTATCCTGTTCCTATTAATATAACCATCTAAATATTTCATGGAAGCCTAGAAATTCCGTCATGTGATAGAAATAATGGTGAAATCCTTAGTCAATGTAGGTAATATACTTAGGACACCACAACTAACATTAAAGTTGTGTAACACTTGATGCTCATAACATCAATTAGTTTGGGAACAATAAGGTGTTAGAATTGTGCGGAGATTTCACGAAGCATAGCAATAAGACGAGCAAAACTCTGAAGCAATACTTGATAAACCATATTTAGGGCAATGACATTAGGAGACAAAAACAAAATACATCTGACTTATGATGAATAGGTCAACATAAAGGACTTATTGTACGTGGGATCAGATGGCATAAATGACATAGAACTAAGCATGATGCGACTAGGAGGATAGATCACAAAAGTCTGCAACACATATTTTATCAGAAGGAACTCGACATGAGACAACGGCGTTGGGTTGAGTTTCTGAATGACTACGACTGTGTAATCAAGTACCATCCGGGCAAGGCAAACGTTGTTGCTGATGCCTTGAGCCGGAAGGAACGGGTCAAACCCTTACGCGTAAGAGCAATGAGAATGACTGTGCGGACAAGCTTACACGACCACATTATGCAAGCACAACAAGAAACGATTGAACGAGGAAACTTGAAGAAAGACTTATATTGTGGAGTGGAGAAACATTTGGAGACAAAACCTGATGGACTCGTTTACTTCAAGGATCGTATCTGGATTCCTGCAGTAGATGAGTTAAGGAAACTTATTTTTGATGAAGCACACAAGACCAAGTACTCTGTGCATCCAGGTGCTGATAGGATGTACCAAGATTTGCGTGCATTTTATTGGTGGCTGGGTATGAAGAAAGACATAGCTGAGTACGTTGGTCCATGCCTTACGTGTGCTAAAGTAAAGGCAGAACACCAGAAACCGTCAGGTTTACTGGAACAGCCTGAAATTCCGCTTTGGAAGTGGGAACAAATAGCTATGGACTTTGTTACCAAGCTACCTCGCACTTCCAGTGGACATGATACCATTTGGGTTATCGTTGATCGATTAACCAAGTCTGCTCATTTCTTGCCAATGCGAGAAACTTATACGATGGATAAACTAGCAAAGCTTTACATCGATGAGATAGTGGTACGCCATGGTGTGCCATTGTCTATCATTTCAGATCGTGATAGCAGATTTACATCAAGGTTCTGGCAATCATTGCAGAAATCTCTAGGGACGCAATTAAACTTGAGTACAGCTTATCATCCTCAAACGGATGGCCAGAGCGAACGTACTATTCAGACCCTGGAAGACATGTTGAGAACTTGTGTTATAGACTTTGGTGGTAATTGGGATTCTCATTTGCCACTAATCGAGTTCTCCTACAACAACAGTTATCACAGCAGCATCGGTTGTGCCCCATTTGAGGCTCTTTATGGTCGAAAATGTCGGTCACCGATCTGTTGGTCAGAAGTGGGAGATAATCGAATAACAGGGCCAGAACTCATCCAAGAAACTACAGACAAGATTGCTCAAATACAACAAAGACTACAAGCGACTCGAAGTAGACAAAAGAGCTATGCCGATAAACGGCGCAAGCCGTTGGAATTCCATGTGGGAGACCGTGTCATGTTGAAGGTTTCTCCATGGAAGGGCGTAGTTCGATTCGCGAAGGAAGGCAAATTAACACCACGATATGTGGGACCGTTCGAGATCATCGAACGTATTGGTCCCGTAGCATACAGATTGAGCTTACCAGATGAACTTAGTGGTGTACATGACGTGTTTCACGTCTCAAACTTGAAGAAATGCCTTGCTGATGAAACGCATATCATACCAGTTGAAGAAATTCAATTGGATGAACACCTACGTTTCGTTGAAGAATCATTGGAGATCATAGACCGTAAAGTCAAGCAACTGAGACGAAGTCGTATTCCTATTGTTAAAGTTCGTTGGAACTCAAGGCGCGGACACGAGTTTACTTGGGAACATGAAAATCATATGAGAAACAAGTATCCCCAACTCTTTGCCGAGGAATTCGTACCGAATAACGAGTCTTAAATTTCGGGACGAAATTTCTCTAACAAGGGGAGACTGTAACATCAGTGCCGGACGCGTGCCGGAACAGTGATCGTAACAGTAAACATGTACAATAATTCAGGTACACATTTCGAGAAACTATGTTTAGATTATTAATGCATTTGGTTAATATGAAAATATTAAACGATTGTCTGAATCTGACTGAAACCTTAGGGTTTAAAAGTCTTAAACACGTCAGACAACACGGTGTGGAAACATAAATACTTGATGTGATATTACTTTGCATAAACGTATGTGAGGTTAAACAAAACGAAATTTTAACGGTTATTGTTACGGAATGCTAAGCCGACGAGTTATTTGTATAGGTGACGATCTGTACGAATGATTCTGATAGTTTAACGTTCCGAAATAATGACTTAACAGTAGAAAACAAGAATCAGAAAGCCAAACCATCGACGTGTTCGTTCGGATGACGATTCGAACGAATACGCGCGATGGCGACGCGATCTGACGAAACGATAACGAAAACGAATAACGATACGAACAATTATAAATTTAAAGAAATATAATATTTCTTATTTTTACAATTTTGAAACTCATCTAAAACAACTCAAACTATTATTCTCTAAATAATGATTACGCGTATGTAAAAATACGCGAAACCGAAACGGAACGAGACCGAACACGCGGGGAAACACTCTGGACTTAAAAACCTTAAAAACCTTCACTCTTCTTCACAAGATGCAGCTCAAACTCGTTTTTATCTCCAAAATCCCGAAATCCCGTTTTTACACTAGCATACCTCCACAAAAAGTGCCATAACTTCTTCATTTCTCATCGGAATCGCGCGTATAATATATCAAAACGACCGGCTCGACGAGAGGAATCTAGAAGTACAAGGGATCGGAGCTAACTCGAAGTATTCTGGCCGGAATAGTGGAAAGAAGTTGCTGATCTGCAGGTATTACTGTTCATCTTCTTCTTCGCTGCAATTTCAGATTTCCAGCTCCTATAACTCGAGTTCTAGACCTGTAATCAACGTAGAAACATTTGGATTGACTTAGAATAGGATTAATTATGGTTTATATGTGTTGATTGGGGCTGCCATGGTTAAAAACGGGGCTGCCATGGTCAAAAACGGGCTGCCATGGCTGCACCATGCCACCTCTACACCTAGCTGCACTAAAACAGCCTTAAAACCCTTTAAATGGATGATGTTTGAGCTGGAATAACCTGGTCTCGATGATGATGATGATAGAAAGCACAGGTTCGCTAGGAGGTTCACGACCGAACCCTTACTTTTGCATAGCCGAACCCTAAGGGACTTCACGAACCTGCATGGTTCGTTGATTACCGGCCGAACCCTTAGGGGATTCCACGAACATTCACCGAACCTTGCGTATTAACCAGCACCCAGGGGCCACGAACCCATGTTCACGAACCCATGCAATTCGAGGGGCGAACCTTCTTGGCTAAACTTTACCCGAACCTTCACCGAATCTAGTCCCATAGAACCTAAAAGGTTCGCTACTATGTGGGAGAATGCACCATCTTCGACCGAGCATGTTTAACCGGCCCACCTTATTTCATTTAGCCCGATGATAGTAGTTTCGGCCCTTGAGTTCTTTGGCCCAACAACACCTTTCGGCCCAGCCTAGACACACCGGCCCATCTTCCTAAAGTGTGGTTTAATTCATTAGCCTTGGCCCAATTCACACTCATTCGGCCCATGTTCATGAATCGGCCCAACTATGGTGTCATGATCCAACTCGTTCTTAGTTGGCCCACACTCTTCATCTTTGGGCCAACAATAGTACTCATTTAGTTGTAATGGACATGGTTTAAAACTCATTGCAATCGGCCCATATTATTGGCACGAGGCCCAAACTAGTTAACCTATTAACATTCGAGGCCCCATCTAGCCTTATCCGGTTCATATGTTTACCTGTCTAAACCAACACTTTGATCAAAATGTTTGTTTTAAAGGAACATACAATGGAACTCATAGTGGTTACAATCAAGAGGGTGAAAGACTTTAAAAAAAAAATACTTAAAAAATTTTAACTCTCATAACTATGATGCCACAAATCATTTTGAACCCAAGGGTGACAACAAGTGCGATACATCTATATTATAAATACAATACAATATTAGCCACAAGTAAACAAGGGCCGAATGACTATCGAGACTGACGGGTGTTAGCCAACTTTAGGGCTAACACTAACAATTACAACTCATACTTATAGATACAAATACTATTAAATCAATACAGGAACGTGAACATCATATCAAGTGCAAACAAAGAGCGCGTGCATACTTATTCTACTTAGTCAAACACTTCAGACCTAAGGTGAGTTCATTGTCCCCTTTCAAACTTATTTGTTTTTACTTCGGGACTGAGAAGCATGTTAAACATTTTTATTGAAATGTTATTTAAATGCTTTAAAACATAATCATGATTACTTATGATTGAAACCTTTACTTCAAGCTAGATGCTTAAAATCAATTGTTGGTTATTTGATTCAATTACATGATACGTGATGCAAATACATGAGACTTGATGCAATTACATGAGACATGATACAAATACATGATACTTGATTCAATTACATGAGATATGATTCAATTACATGAGACATGATACAAATACATGATATTTGATTCAATTACATGAGACTTGATACTATTACATAAGACTTGATACTATTACATGAGATATGATGTTTAGAAACTATTACATGCTACTAGGCCATCATACATGTATCTAACCATAGACTACATAATTGCTGAACGTCTGGTATTCCAGAGCTTGTATCTATGGGGTGAGATACATGTAATAACATAAACATAATGATACTCAGCTATTACCTGGTTATAAGTGACATGTAATTGCTGAACGTCTGGTATTCCAGAGCTTTTGTCAGCTTATATGAGGTATGTAAAGGCTAAACATGAAAGTATCGATTCTAAGCTATTACCTGGTTATAAGGGACACGTAATTGCTGAACGTCTGGTATTCCAGAGCTTGTGTCGGCTTATATGAGGTATGTAAAGGCTAAACATAAACGTAACGTTACGTAGCTATTACCTGATTATAAGGGACATGTAATTGCTGAACGTCTGGTATTCCAGAGCTTTTGTCGGCTTATAAGAGGTATGTAAAGGCTAAACATGAACTTGTTGGATGCTAAGCTGTTATCTATATAAGAGACATGTAATTGCTAAACTTCTGGTATTCCAAAGCTTTTGTCTGCTTATAGGAGATATGTAATTGCTAAACTATGTGTGTGTGAATCTATGATGTTTGATAAACGTGATGAGAAACTAACACTTACGAATACAATAGACATGAAAACTTTGAAACAGATAACAAAGGCTTTGATGAGGATTGAATTGATTGGTAGGTAAAATGCTTGATTATTATTAACAACAGTGTCATATCCGGATTAGTATGTGGTGGGATGGCGTCTGGGCGGGTCGTAGGCTCGACTCAGGGGTATGCCCTATATATAAGCATACCGATTTGGATATTACATGTGGAGTTAATGAGGTTAAGGTTTTACTGAAAGAGGTTTGTTGGAAACTATTTTAAACTTATAAACTATATGAACTCACCAACCGTTGTGTTGACTTGATCTTTTACATGCTTTCTCAGGTGAAGAACAGGGTTTAGCATAAGCTCTTGGATTTACATACTAGGCTGCCCAGATAGAGGACCTAGTAGACTTTTGGAGAAGCACATATTTTGTTGATGATACATATTACTCTTGATATCTTGTACATATACAAGATATATACATTAATCTTTTGGTTAGGTTTACTTAGTTAAATTGCAGAACATTGCTATTGTAATTTAACTTTGTAATCCTACATATCATTTGATTGTGCTTTAGATATTCTTAAACGTTGATGCTATGTAAACAATCTGATCATCAGGATTATCACCCACGATATCATGCCCCGGGAACCTTCCGCCCGGCGGGGACTCCGATCCAACCCCGCCGGCTCGGGGTGTGACATACCCATTCCAGGGGGTTCCCGCGCATCTGGTGTGGCCGCGTCTTACCTCTGCCCGGTTGTGACACCCCGGGTCGGCAGGAACGGATCGGGTTTTCCCGTCGGGCGGAAGGTTCCCGAGTCGCGATATCTTTGAGTGATAATCAAATGATGAGATTGTTTGCATAGCATATGATATATAATTGAGAGATGTAACACATCAATGATATAGAATTACAAGATTAAATTACAATGTATCATTCATAATTTAATCAAGTAAACCTATCAAAAAGGATCAATGTAACTATATCTTGTATCTGTACAAGATATACAAAAGTTGATTCATTGTTATGTCATCAAAAACATGCAACACAAAATAAGCTAGGTCTTCTATAAGTCCTCTAGCTTAATCCTTGCATGTATGATCCTACACATGTTCGTCACCTGAGAAAACATGCAATTTAAACAAAGTCAACACTAGGTTGGTGAGTTCATAAGTAAGTAAATTGAAAATCTTGAAGTGTTCATGCACACAGTCACAATGTCATACTTGTTACTTGTAATGATTGATTCACCTGTTCCACCCAATGGCCTTTCTCTAGTTATATATACAAGTAGAGTATCACCTAATCAAGCATGCTTATATATAGGGAATCACGAAAGGGTCAAGCCCAGACACTATCCCACCACATACTCAGTCAAGTTCGACACCACTTGCGATACAGCTAGAGATATCCATTTCCCATTTGTTCAACGTGTTTGATATGTATTCGTCTGTTATAGTAATTATAGAATAATATAGTGTGAGGGGATTTATTTATCAAACCGAAGTATTGATAAACCCTCGATGTATTAAGGAATTTAGATTAATGTAATCTGGTCCTTGTATTATTATATTACTTGTAAGGTTAACTGTTAATCACTTTTAATTATTAAGAGTGTTAGTTAACCACTTGTCATTTGTTCTCAACTTGAGGTGCATAGAGCCTAAATGGGATCCATTGTAATCCTCACATAATCAAAGTACAATGCATCCAATTTATCTCTACCACCTTGTATTCCCAATGTCCTCAGCGAGAGCTATTATCAGTAGTGAAACATTAGGTAAGATCAATTCCTCAACCTACTAATCAATAGGGTCAAGTTGGATTAATTACAATATTCATGTTTATTAATATCACCATGTGATGTTTTCCCAGACCTGACTTGAAGTCGCCCTGTCACCGGTCATACGTTACCAGCCAATAACATACTAGCCCTACAAGCTAGAGGTTTGTCAAACCTATGGTACCACTATGCTATCGTCGGTTTAGTCACGTCAAACTAACTGGTCAGTGATTTATGAGAGGGTCTTACCGTGATCATTTGAATACATGTCACATGATTGAAATGATATAATACAACAGTTCAATAGCAATTAATTGTAATGTGTTCACCGATGTGTCATCTGTCATCATTGTAGTATGTTTCTTGTGATTATTAACAAAGTTAAATAAGAACTTGTCTTAATAATTTATGTTAATACTTGTGTGAACGGTGTTGTTATCATGACATTACGTTAACATGATTACCATTCCATGTTTCCCATGAAGTCACCCTGTTGTCACTAAGCTGTGTTAAGACCTAGTATTAACTACACTTAGTCAACTCAGGTGTTGTATGATAATTGTTCCATGTTCTCTTGTAATGAGTATTGAGTTATAAGTTAAGTATTACAAGCACTTGTCTTATAACACTTAGTTAACTCTTGTGTTGAATGTTGTAATAAAGATATGTTATCTTTATATCATTCTTATGTTTTGTTCTTTGTCATCATGTTCATCTGTGTTCATCTTCATGTTTGTTCTTGTAAGAATAACTAAAAGTTGTAAGATCAAATCTTGCAATTATGTTATTCTAATGAATTGATGATTTATGAAATTATATTATCATAGTCATCTGAGTAAATTTTGTCATATCATGATCATACATGCATGCATACCATGATAAATGATAATAATTCAATAGATATTATCTAATAAAAATATAAGCAACATGTTAAACACTAAACTTTTAAATAAATAAAAGTTAAGCATGTTTCTCAGCCCCGAGAGTTTAAAATCAGTTAAGATTAGAAAATGGGGCATATGAACTCACCTTGTAGTGATTGTAGTTGACTTAGCTTAATCGAGAACGTACGCGCTCTTGTTGGTACTTGTTGTGTTCACGATCCTGCATTGATTTCATGTTGTTCGTTATTTGTAAGTATATATTTGTAGGTATTTGTGTGCGTGTAGGTGTTAGCCCTAAAGTTGGCTAACACACGTAAGTCTTGGTTATCCTTCGGCCTCGTAGATCATCCATGTAAAGCTTGTATGTTTTATTACTTAGTTAATGGTTATATTGTAAAGCCTCATATATTAACCTCGACTTAAGTAGTTACTACCTTGTATTTAAAATGTTTGTTTGTTAACTATATGTGCTTTAGCCCCAATCCCACCACTTCTGTAATAAATTGAAATCTTTATGCAAATCCATGTATATATTATACTTATTGATTTAGTTTATTAGTTTACATCTTTGATCACATGGGCTGAAGCACACCATTTGGGCTGAACTATAACATTGTGGGCCATGTAATTTGTGTGGGCTAAAGTCGTTTCGGGGGCCGACTATTTGGGTAATTAAACCATTAAACCGGATATTGGAAATGGTTGGATGTTTGGGCCGAAATAAAACGTCTTGGCCAGTAGCATTCTGTTGGGCCTGTAATTTGTTATTGGGCCGAATTTAGGTGACCATGGCCCCGTTGTATGAGTTTGGGCCTGATCAAGTCATATTGGGCCTAACAGATGGCTGCACAAGTGAAGTTGGGCCATTTTAGTTTCTGGACCAAATTGCTAGGTCATTTAGTCATCAAGGGATGGGCCAAATGATGTTGGGCCTGAAACAATAAAAATGGGCCGTAAGAAAAGTGGTCATATGAAAGTCCGTTGGGTCTGAAAGAGTGGTGCTGGGCCAAGCTGCTGGACTGTGTGAGTCTGCCGAATGACGATTACCGAATGAAGATGGGATGGCTGGACCGAATGGGTGTGCTCGAATGGCATACTGCCGAAGGAGGGTGGTGGCTGTCGAATGGAGATGGGCGAAGGGAGGCCTTGGCCGAATGAACATGGGTCGAATGGCACTATGGCCAAGAGAGAGCCATTCGGCTCTAGCCATTCGTGGATCTGGGTATCCCATTCGGCCGCAGTTGGCTTGGCCAAGCGTCATCCCCATTTCAAGACTTGAGGTGGTTTCGAAGGTGGTGTAAAGTAGAGGTGGTTCTCGTGGTCATAGGGCTCGAGTATGAGGGTGTTTGGCCGGCTAGGGTTAGTGGGTTGCACCATGGATTGAAAACCCTAGTTCTCGCAACTTTGTATCTCATTTTACCTCGATTTAAGTGAGTTTGACCTCCGATCTGTTGTACTTTCATGTAGAGGGTGATGAGTGCTTCGTGTAGGTTCAAAAATGGAGTGATTTGGTGAAGAAATGCGGGAGATATGGAAGAGAGAAGTTTGGAGATGGTGGTGGGTTTTCAAAACCGGGATTAGGGTTTTTGGGAGGAAGAAGATGTGAAAAGTGAGGAGAAATGGACTCACTCAAGGTATTTATTCCACGAGTGAGTTCGGGTTCGTTTTTGTTGCTCGGTTCGCGTTTTCGTTATGTTTCCGGAACGTAACGTGCGTATTTTACGTGTTTTAAATATTTTAATAAAAGAAATGTTATTTTAATTATTTGATGAGTTTCAAAATTGTAAAATATTAAATATTTTATTTTTCTTAAATTAATTTCATTCGTGACGTGTTTCGTTTCCGTTTCGTCAAATCGCGTCACCTTCGCGGGTAATTCGTTCGAATCGTCACCCGAACGAACACGACGATGGTTTTGCTTTCCGACTTTTGTTTTCTACTTTTCAGTCATTATTTCAGAACTCTAAACTCACAGATGTGTTTGTGTGAATCGTCACCCATGCAAACACACTGTCAGTTCGTTATTATGAAATAACACTGCATTTGTGTTTGAATTGTGTTTCCTCGCTGACGGACTCAACTAGACTTGCTGTTTTCACGTTGTTTTCATTCTGATTTGTCGGCCATCTGATTCCTGTCATATGTGGATATCATATTGTGACACCTTAGGCAAATCCCACATCGGCCGTGGACATGAGAGATCCTTGGTTCATATGTAATAACCCGCCTCTTATACCAACAACGCGTTTTGGGGCTTAATGGTAGTGGATGAGAGGAGAACTCCACAGTTAAGCGTGCTCAGGTGACAGCAATCCAGGATGGGTGACCCGTGGGAAGTTTTCACCCGGGTGACCCAAAGCAAATCCATGAGCTATAATTTGGCAAAGCGGACAATATTGCTGGTGAAACGAGGCGAGGTGTTACACATATCGCAACCGATATGTTTTCGTTGTTCACTTGTACACTGTTGTTTCTCGTGATTCGTTGTGTTAACTGTACTTAAGTTTTCACTTAAATACACACAACTATTTTATCTAATGTATGTTGTACTTACTGTATTTAAGTTTACACTAAAATACTTACAACGGTGTCTTGTATTTCGAATTCTGTTAATACAATAGTTGTTCATGTACATGTATTTACACATAGTAAATAGTGAAGTACACATACTGTACGGACTTGACGATCTGGCACTTGATGTTACACCGGTGGACCCTGTTAAGACAATATATGTGATATGTAGGATCGTCGCCGTTCAAAAAAAAGAAAAACAAAAGTATAATTATGTACACACTCGGACACAGAGAACTATGAGGAGTGTCTGATATCCTGAGTAAAAGTCGGGGAATCCAATGTGACAATCGTTGGTTTTAATAAGCTTTTTTTTTTTACTTTTTATGTTGGATGAGTCTAATTACACCAGACCTATATACCAAATACACCAACCCTACTATATTAATTACTAGTTTTGACTTTTTCAACCAATTATCAGGTTTTATTAATTACAAAATTTAATTGTCTTTTGCTTCATTAATTACAAAATTTGTTTGTCTTTAATTAAGAGACAATTGTAATTTTCAACTTTTTTTGAAAAAAAAATTTAAAAGCATATCAATCTTTAATAAGGAGCTTAATGTAATTTCCAACTTTTTTGAAACAATTTAATATTTCGTTAGGATGTCAAATTACATTAATAGTAAATTATTTTTTCTTCCATCAAATGCTACCACTTACATCATTTTTATTATGAAAGCAATCACCATTGATATATTTAAACATTTACTAATTTAGCAAGTGTTGCAATAATTAAAATTTAATAAGTTATAGAAATCTAATTTACAATTTCGAAAAAATAAATAATCAATAGAAAACTAATTGATTTGAAAAACCTATTTAAATCATGTCAATTTTTATAAAAAAATTGATAACAAAATTTTTCAAACATGAAGTTATAAATTAATTTTTTATTAACTACTAATTTAATTGTTACAAACCTGATAAATTAGTAATATCTTCAAAAATAAATAGTTATTTATTTATTGATGTCTAATAATATATAAATAATGATTAACCAATAAGTTAGATATTTAATAACTAATAAATGATTAGGTTAGTTTAATGGTAAGTAAATCATTAATGACACGTAATAATTAATGTCAGTGAAGATGTAATGTGGTTGCAATTAGCACAACCCTTTTATGTTATATATAATGTTAAAAGTTATTTAGTTATGAAAAAAAGATTATAAGTTATTTAAAAATATGAATGAATAAATTTATTAAAAGCTACATACTCTCTATTAAATTCTCAAGCTTTATTATTTTATTTGGATAACTTTTCAATTTTTATTATAAACTAATGAATTCTTATTCAAGTCATTTAATAATTTCAATATGTTACCTAAAAGTCTCCGAATCTCTAACAGGGAAGTATGATCATTTAATTATAATCTACCTATCTACCTAAACTAATAAATAAAGGTTTTTGGTGTCACATGTCAAGTTTCTAGGGTATCTCAACCTTTATTTTCCGCCTCTCTCTCCTATTAAATGAATCTAATATTAAATAATAATATTAAATATTAAATATTAAATATAAGAGTTAATTACACGGATGGTCCCTGTGGTTTACCCAGATTGCACGGATGGTCCCTAACTTCCAGAAATTACAACGTTGGCCAAAAAGTTTGCAAAAACGTAACACGGATGGTCCCTGAGTTGGATTGACGTTATATTTTGCTGTTAAATTTTTAAAAATGACCAAAATACCCCTTATACCTAGCTTGCGCTACACCTCCGACCTGCGCCACCATTTAACACCACCTCCAACCTCGACCGATACCTCCGGCAACCATCTCCGACCTCAACAACCCTTACCCAACAACTTCGGTCATATGGCTAGACTCTCCGACAAGAAACCCGTCCCCCTCCCACCGATATAAACCACCCTAACAAAAAAGCCTCGAAGCTCTTTGAACGGAGAAAGAATCTGAAGAACTTGACGACAAGGAGAGGGAGAAGCCGGCTGTCTCTGCTCCGACAATCTTTCCGGCGGCATCTCCGGCCATCAGCGCCAACAGCTTGGCGGCGGCAACGGGGTTCAAACCTTATCAGTACCTGTAATTTTATAAGTCTCCGGCTAACCAAATCGTCAATGGTGATGGTGAGGTGATGTTATGTTGAAGCTGCCGGTCTGATGGTGATGATGAGAAGTAGCCGGTCCAATGGAGATGGTTGCTGGAGGCGGTCGGTGGTGGTTGCGGGAGGCGGTCGGTGGTGGTGGTTGCCAAATCGACGTTGTACTTGCTTAAAATTCGGCAAGATATGGATGTCACGTTTCGTGATTCCAGTCTCAACGGTCGGGATGAAGTTTGGTCAGATTAAATTGGGTTCTCCGGTCACCATCTCCATTGGCAACATCAATCACCATTTCCGTTAAACAGTCTCCACAGGTGGCGGTGGTGGTCGCAATGACATTTGGTGTTGGCGGTAGGTGATGGGGAAACGAATTCGGGTTGGAGAAAAGGATTGACCGGAGGTGGTGGCGGTGTGGCCGCTGAAGGTGGTGGTGGTGTGGCCACTGGAGCGTGGCGGTGGGGAGAAAATAGGGGTGTGTTTTTTGTTTCAATAATAGAGGAGGGTATTTTAGACTTTTTACATCCTACTTAACAGAAAAGATAACAGACATCCAACTCAGGGACCATCCGTGTTACGTTTTTGCAAACTTTTTGGCCAACTTTGTAATTTCTGTAAGTTAGGGACCATCCGTGCAATCTGGGTAAACCACATGGACCATCCGTGTAATTAACTCTAAATATATTTTTAAACATTTTGAAATTAAAAAAATATTTTTTAAGCATGATAGTATATTAATATTAAAAACACACTTTTTTAAAAAATTATTATAAATTATAAAATTTTTAAAAACAATTATTTGAAACACTATGTTTAAAGAAGAAACAGACTATAAAAAATTGGTGTTTAGATAAATATTATTTTTTTAATGCTTAAAATATTAAACCATACGAAATTGCAATCGTATTTTAAATTAAAAATAACCTTATAATTTATATATTTTCATCGATAATTATTCGTTATATTTTCTTTATATGATTACGTGTACCGCATAACCCTTTCTATATATTTCCTTATTGCGATAACCGCATAACCCTGACATTTTTTGCATTTTTTGCCCGAAGCTTTGTTTTTTTTTTTTCATACACTTACTTACACTTGTAAATAATTTATAAACGGTGATGAATTAGCAAAAACACAAAAAAAAACCGTATTTATGTATAATAAAGTCCATGAAAAAAAACAAAGATTCGGGCAAAAAACGTAAAAAAGTGCTAGGGTTATGCGGTTATCGCAATAAGGAAGGGTTAACATTTGATCCTTCCCCTATATATATAATTTCAATAATTCTAAAAATAAATTAAATTGGAAAGGTGATGTATCTTGCGGTTAAAGTGACGAAATCATAAAGATATTTCCTGAAAATTGAGGATAATAATGAAATTAAGAAGACTGGTAATTAAGGTAGCGCGAAAAACTGCTACGAAAACAGGACGTCTGCATCTCCTTTGACACTAATTTTTTTGTATAATTGAGATAAAACTAATCACCATTTGTTTTTAGTTATCAAAGTAATTAAGTTGTTTATCTAGATAGTGACTAATCGAGATTTCGTTAGCTAGGTTTGTTATGGCATTTATATTGTAAATAAGTTTCAAAGGGTTTAATGTAAACAAAAAAATTCTGAAACCATATCACATCACTTCACTTGACTACATGGTTAGTAACTTAGTATTGATAATTATTACGACCAGTTCTAAAAAAGAATGTACGTTTACACTAACAAAGCCCTTGATCTATGCCCCGTCATGATAAGTAGGATGAGTGTTATTAAAAGTGTTTGCATTAATATTTATTTATACTTGATTCTCAAAATCTTTACTAGGATCGAAATTACTTAATACAAAGATTTTCATTGCGAGTTTTTCTGTGTCATATTTGAGTATTTTTTTGCGAGTTTTTCTGTATCATATTTGAGTATTTTCTGTGTCATTTTTTCTTTTTAGTTTCTTTTTAATTTAGCATGAACCATGTCTATCTATAAGATCGGGTTATGCACCTTGCACAACACTATACAAGTTATTTTCTCAAGAATTGATAGATGCGGAACCTCTATCAATCTACTCACACATGCACACTTACAGGTAAAATTGAAATAAAACACGAACAAATTCAAGTTCAAAGTATATTTCTTTCAAGTGTAAAGCATACAAGACTCTTAGCTCAAGCACACTCAACTAGGTTACAAGTGAAAAGTGTCACTAAAGCATAGCAAATTTGCAATGCATTTTATTTCGTCACAAATTGTGGTTGCAAAAAACATTTTTTCTAGTAGTGATCCAGATTTTCCAGTTTACACTTCAGCGATTAGTTCATCAACAAGTTGTACATACCTTAGATATTTAGAAGCCGTCTTTTCATTGTTTTCTTGACATAAGTTCTTGAATTTCTGCTTGAGAATGTCTTTCTTGTTCTCTTTCACATCCTCTAATCCTTCATACGTCTGTTGTAAAGAGTTCCATAACTCTTTAGCAGATTTGCATTTTTTGAATGCATGTATAATAGAGTTGGGAATAGACATCTGAATCAGCCATAGTGCTTTAGAGTCCACTTCCATCTTCTTGTAGTCTTCATTTGAGAAGCGAGATGGATCTTTTGGCACTACTGTTCCACTAGCTCCAACAGCAGCAAGTCAGCAACGGTTGTGATGAAGGGTCCTTCAAGAATTGACTTCCATAGCTTGAAGTTTTAGTTATGCTGAATCCTTCCATTCGAACCTTCCATGTATCATAGTTGTCAGGAGTAAACATGAGAGGTTTGTTTAGAGTACCATTTTTAGTATCGTACTTGTTTATGGTAGCTAGCCATTTGAACAATAAGTAAAAACTTAGAGCTGTGAGTATTAGAGTAAGAACAAAAGTTAACTTAAGAACGACTAGTTACTTAAGTTAAAGAGTCGTAGCTCTGATACCACTTGTAGGATTGGTATGCACCTTTCACAACACTATAGAAGTTATCTTCTAAAGAATTGATAGATTTGAAACCTCTATCAATGTACTCACACATGCACACTTACAGATAAAATTGAAATAAAACACGAAGAACTAATTCAAGGTCAAAGTATATTTCTTTCAAGTGTAAAGCATACAAGACTCTTAGCTCAAGCGCACTCAACTAGATTACAAGTGAAAGGATTTATACTAAAATCTGTAGTTTTATCCTTGTAGGAATATAAAGCTCGACAAGATACTAGAAAAAAATTAATGGTAAAACTAGTTTACTGTAATGACCTAAGAGGCCAAGCCATATTAATTACTATTAATATAAATAACCTCTTTGACTTTTACATTAATTACCTACACTACAAAAGACATTAATGTAAAGAGACTTCTGCCTATCAGACAAGTGTACTCTGATGCTGACTATCATGAGAATGTCTTCTGAGTTAGTTTTGAAGATAGAAAGCATCTCTGAATATTTCTTTAAATGAGGCAGGCCTTGGCAGAAGAATATCTTCGGAAGTCCTTGTATCGGAAGCTGCTGTCTTTATCGGAAGTTCTAACAGCTGAAGGAAGTTCGGAAGCTTTTGTCTTTTTCAATTTGAGGTTAGAGGAATAAGGTTACCTTCTGAATGTATTCAGCCTTCTCAATTAATATTCATTCCGAAGACTAATGACTTCCAAAAGATAACTTTATTCTTCCGAAGCTTGTGCTGGAATTCTGGGAGTGCAACCAAGGACAAATAATAATTTTGGAAAACATCAGCCTTTTTGATCTTACATTATCAATCATCTAGGACTAATTTTTATTTATCTATCGTGTGTGTGTGTGTGTATATATATATATATATAAGAAATTATGCTTAAAAAACTTTTAAGTTTTGCTTTTATGTATTTTTTTTAAAGTCAACACTGAACATTTCTTTCATCCAACTTTCACTAAATATATCTGATATATAATATAGGCTGTTGAGTTATAAGATGTAAGATTTTGATTAGGAGTGTTAAAAAAACCCCGAAATTGAAAAGAACTAAAACCGAAATCATATGTGAAACCGAAAAAATTGATAGAAATCGTAATTTTGGTTGTTCGGGTCAGATCTATCCAAATCTAAAATAGTTATTTGATATTTGAGTAGGATTCAGAAATAAGGTTTTGTTAAATTTCGAGTTTTTCTGGTATCCGATTAACCTGATTAAAAGCAAATGAAGTAGTGGACCCGGATCATTCAGTATTTAAAATTAGATACTCATAAAAAGCTAACTAGGTGTTTCCTCTCCGCATGTTGCGGCGGGAAACTTCTATGAATGTATCATTTTTAATAGAAATAGTGGTTTACCGGTCATTGTGATAATTGCGTACAAAGAATTACGTCAGCAACAGAGTGAGCACATTTGATCGTGCTTGATATCCATGTTGATTTAGCAATTTTAATTATTGCAGGATGATAGTATGTGAAAAATGAGGAACATGGGCGAAAACCGTATACGAAACGGAGTTACGGATGGTCCGGAATCGGAAAACGAAGTTTATGTCGAAAAATGGAAAAAAAAATGGTCTTCGCGGTACGCTAAGGATGAGCTAAGGGTTCTTCGCGGTACACGATGATTGCAAAATATCTTCGATTTCCCAGATTTCTTCGCGGTACGCGAAGTCCACTTTTCTTATCTTCGCAGTACGTGACGGATGGATCGGTGGAACAACTTTCTTAAAAATATCAGATCATCATTATCCTCATTTTTCTTTATCTTCTCAACGACGACACCAGCACCACCTTCTAAATTTTCATTATCCAACCCCTCAAATATCTGTTTTCAAGTCTCAGGGACGTTTAGATCGCATCCAGGAACGTTTCTACGAGTCTAGATCATCATTCTATCCGCATAACTCCTCTAGATTAGGTAATGATTCAATCTAACTTTCTATTTTGATAATGAATGATTAAATCTTGTTTTTGAACGTAATGATATAGTTAGGGTTGTTGATTATTGCCTAGATGATGGCTAGGATTGATTATAAATGACAAACTCGTACTGTTTACGGGTAAATCCTTGTTTTGATCCGTTGTAATGCCCGGTTTGCATGAAATCTTAACAATGGTTATAATGGTTTAAACCATTTGGTTGTGACAATGTTGGTGATTAGTTTGATTAATCCTTGACATGCAACGTGAAAGTTGAGTGTTTTAAACTAATCACAATCATTAACATACTCATTGGAACGATTATATGATGTTACTGATAACAGTCAGATTAGTAAGTTAAACCTGGTTATTAAACCTAATCTAATACCACATTGTGATATTTCATGATATTTGGGTAATCAATAACAAGGATTGATCTTTTCTAAGCCATTAAATTGTCTAGGAACTGTTTTATCATTATAATCAACAACATTAACTATTTGGTTAATCTGAGATTATTCTGATTAATCAAGTGTGTCATCAATATAGTATTAGGAACCTGAATCAGTATGGGATCCTACATTATCATACATTGTATGATATGATATTAAAATAATTAATTAATAATCTAATATCGGTTTTATGACTTTCCAGGCAATGTCCTTGACATTGTACGTTCAGGGAGATTTAATCAGTAAGTTGGAACATTAATAACTTGTTAAACATAAACTAATGCATAATTAAACCGTTAGCATCAGTCTGCAAGTGTTTCTACTATCGTGAGATATCAAGTGAGTTTCGTACAACCCCTTTTCTTTTTAATGTTTTATAAACATCGGGGTAACTCTGTAACTCGTTTTCTGAACATATGATATGCATCACTGATATCTGTGTGATTTCATGTGACTTTTTGTGTGATTTCATGGGATTTTGTCGTTAGTAACTCTATCACAGTATCAAAAGTCCTTATCTAGTGAATTGTATCTAGTGAACCCCTGTGGGGCCGAACATGAATCATTGATAGTACTATTGACAACCCATCTGCTGGGAGGATTGCATCTCCCCTGGTGCGAATGTTTGATACCTGGTTACGAAACGCTTTCTTAATGTTAGTGATAGACATTAAGATTATGAGGCATTAAGATATTTACCGACGGGTAGTATCTTCGTAAACGTTAAACTGTCTTAAAAGAACTAGATACGGGTCCTATGGTTATCCAGAACTAAACTTTTTGTGAACATACTTATCGTATCATATTTTTCTAACTGAACTGTCGAACTCACCAGCTTTGTGCTGACGTTTCAAACTTAACATTTTTGCAGGTCAACGGTGACAACATGGTGAGGATGCGCATCACACTTATGTAATTAAGGAATTTAAATTGTGTAATAAACTAAGCTGTAATGTTGATGTATTTACGAAACCTTTGTATTATATTTATTTTAAGTGAATCTGTGTGCTGTGATATCGGTTCAAGTAAGTCACACCTCATCTCTGAGACATCACCACTATGCTTCCGCAACCAATAGAATGAGACTTATGACATCATCTTAGGTGACGAGAGGTGGGGTGTGACAGGGTGGTATCAGAGCCACAGGTTATAGAATTTAGGTGGACTTAGAGACCTAGACTATAACCATAGGCTCGTATAATGACACATAGAGCGCCGAACATGTCTAACGCACAAAACTTGTTTTGAATTGAGCTAAGATAATCAGGTGGTACGGATCTCAGTTATGAGTGCCAGCATAATTGAAATTCGCAACACGTGTGCATTTTAATTTGATTTAATACAAGCAGAATATTATTAATTAAAGGAATTAATAGTGTGTAAGAGAAGAGGACGTCTCATATCATGTGTATGTTGAATGTTATTATTCAATATTTATTTTATGGTACTGATCTGAGAATTCTGTTTATACAGTGATGGCAGACCAAGGAGAGAGATATATATATCAGAGGTTCCCATATGTCATTTTGGACGATACCCCCAGTTCTAGTTTCGGGTCTGACTCAGATCCTTCGGAGGCTGTGTCATTAGCATCACATATATCTAAAGTGCCTCCCATACCACCACTACCTGAGCCAGTACCGGTGCCGCCGCCACCACCAGCACCCCCTATTATACCTAGTCCTCCTCACTCACCTCCGGCTGATCTAGTTGCTGATAGGAGGCAGAGTATCTCACCTCCTAGAGTACCCGCTTGGGACGGGGTGTGGCGTATGCGGGGTCAAGCCCGCAAAACCACAGGACTACCTCCGCGACACTAGATGGCTCCACGGGAGGAGCCACAGACTGTTCATGAGGTGGGAGAATCCTCCCATCAAGCCGAGTTGCGGGCGCAGGTGCAGCAGGTCTCCCAGAATTTACAGGCCCTGAGAAAGGATGTACATTAGCACCATACTCTTCATGAGGATACTCGCAATACTTTACTGGAGATCCTCACTTCTCACCTGACTCTTATGGAGCAGGTAAATGTCTTAGGTGCTGATACTCAGGCCTGGAGAGCGACGGTAGAGGAGCGACTTCGGAGAACCTGGAGACAGGCGCCGGTAGTTACCTTTTGGCAGGAGGTAGCATTGTGGAGTGAGAGATGGGTGTATTTGAGGCAGTTAGTGAGCACCATGAGTTTGGAGGCTCGGCTGATGATGATAGCTATAGGGATGGTTGCTATAGCTATAGTGATTTCCTGCTTACCGTTCTTTATATGGTAAGTACGATGAGGGATGTTCATTTTGGTTGTTATTTGTATAGACAGATAGGTTGTTAGTACGTGATGCATAGGGAAATTTTTGATTGTGAAACAAATTCCCCTTTAGTTGGTTTTGATGTTCGTAGTGTTGGAAGCTTTTGTACAAAACTTTTTGATTGTATCAAAGTTGATCTAGTGGTAATCAAAGGGTTGTTTAGTAATATTCGTTTGAAATTCATGGTGTTGGCTATTGTATATCTATCTGTGAATATCAGAACGTATCAGTGTGAGAACATTTCTGAGAACACGTACGAGAACATATTTAAATGAGAACGTATCAATTGTCTGTGTGACAACATTTTAAAGTCATGTGTGGTAACATCGTAAAATAGCTTGTGTGCTATCTCGTAAAATAGCTTGTGTGATATCTCGTAAAATAACTTGGTGCTATCTCGTAAAATACCTGTGTGGTATACTTTCGTAAAATACCTAGTGTGGTATACTCTCGTAAAATACCTGGAGTGGTATACTTTCGTAAAATACCTGTGTGGTATACTCTCGTAAAATACCTGGAGTGGTATACTGTCGTAAAATACCTGTGTGGTATACTCTCGTAAAATACCTGGAGTGGTATACTTTCGTAAAATACTTGTGTGGTATACTCTCGTAAAATACCTGGAGCGGTAACTTTCGTAAAATACCTGGAGTGGTATACTCTCGTAAAATACCTTGTATGGTATGTTCACGTAAACTACCTCGTGGGGTACTACATATACGGTTTGTATAACTCGTATGAAAGTCCTGGATGCTAATACCTCAAAGGCTCATGTTATAATAAGATTGAAAAATCAGTAATGTTGTATTTACTGTGAACAATAGTGCATCTATGTTAGTGTCACAATACTGTATGTTGTGTGATACTATAACATGTTTTGAGTTAACAAGACTGTGTATAACTACGAACAATGATGTGATTTTGGTGTACTGAGAACATGTTTGGGTAATGTCGATGTAGTTATAATGTATCCTCTTATAATCACATTTTCAACTTCATAAAGTTTCAGTATAACTGAATATGGTTGAATTTATGTGATCAAATGGGTTATATATTTAATGTTCTTGACTGACCTGAGTTTATCTGCTTATGAGCAGAATAATGGCTCCCAAACGAGGTCGACCGACTAAGAGATCTATCAGGAACATTACTAACCCTGAGCCGAATCAAGTTCCACCCGTAAATGCTGAATCAAATCCAGATCCACAGGTTAATTTGGAAACAAATACTGTTTCACTCTCGAACCCTGGAGTGAACACTGCTCCACCTGCGAATGCAAGTGGATCTGAAACGAATGAAGAAATGATAGCGCGAATCGTGCGGGAACAGCTATCTGCTTGTGCTTTTGTGATACAACACCAACCACATGTCACTGCGGGTTCTGGTGGGGACCACGCTCATACTGAACATAACGCTACCGGTGGTCATGTCGAAACTCATCAGACTATTGGTACAACTACAACAGTTCCTGATCCACCACGACAGGGATGCACTTATAAGTATTTCGCTTCTTGTAACCCTCCTACTTTCACTGGTAAGGAAGGAGCGGCCGGATTGCTAAGGTGGATCAAGGAATTGGAAACGAAGCTTAAAATCAGCCAATGTTTTGAGGAGCATAAGGTGTCTTATGCTGCTTGTTCTTTTAAAGAATCTGCTTTAACCTGGTGGAATACCCAGGCAAAAACATTGGGCTCAGCTACAATCGACTCGATGGGCTGGAATGAATTTAAAACTCTGATTAGATCAGAGTACTGCCTACTCACTGAGATTCAAAAGCTCCAGGAGGAATTCTGGAATCATTCGATGATCGGGGCTGACTGTTTAGCGTATACCCATCGTTTTCATGAACTCACATGTTTACTTCCCGATATGTTTCCTACTGAAGCAGCATTGATCGAGAAGTATATTAAGGGTTTGGTTCCCCAGATTCAGGGAATGGTAACTGCAGCAGAACCCACAACCCTAAAACGTGCAATTCTTTTGACCACAAAGCTTACCGATGAGGCGGTAAGGAGTGGTATGTTGGCAACAAAAACTCAGACGGCCGTGGGCCGTAGTGACGTTGGTACCTCCAGTGGTTCCAAAGGTACTAAACGAAAGTGGTTTGGCAAAGCTAAGGCAAAAGCTCCGGTTGAGATCAACCAGAGCAGGCCAACCGTGAAGAACTATGGTGCTACTAATCCTGAGAGGAAAACTTATACGGGGCAGGCACCCAAATGTAACAAGTGTCCATATCATCATACAGGACCGTGTCCTGTTTACGCCAACTGTAATAAGGTTGGACACTATACCAGATACTGTAATTTTCCTCCTCACCAACCAAATCAGGCACCACGACCAACCACTCAAACAAATCGGTCATGTTACAAGTGTGGGAGTCCTGATCACTTGATTAGGAACTGTCCAAACAATAACAACACCAATCCAGGAAATGAAGCTTGAGGGAGAGCTTACCAGATTGGTGCTACCGAGGCGAGACATGATGCTAACATTGTTACCGGTACGTTCCTACTCAATAATCTATATGCATCTGTTCTCTTTGATACAGGGCAGATAAGTGTTTTATCTCTCCTGAATTTGCATCATTATTATCATTGCCTGTGGTAGAAATAGAAACTCCCTACCTTATTGAACTTGCTAATGGCAAGTTGATTAAAACTAACAGTGTTATTCAAGGATGTTCCTTGAATCTAAATGATCATCTTTTCAGTATTGACTTACTTCCTATTGAGCTTGGAAGTTTTGATGTTGTTGTCGGTATGGACTGGCTTTCTATTAACCAAGCAGAAGTAATATGTCAAAACAAGGTGATTCGTATCCCCTTACCTTACGATAATACACTGATTGTTCAAAGAGAACAAGCCGGAAGAAAGTTGGGTATCATTTCTTGTATGCAAACGCAGAAGTGTTTACGAAAAGGGTGTCTGGCCTTTTTAGCACATGTGGTCGATAACAGTTCTGTACAGAAACGTTTACAAGATATTTCAGTAGTCAAGGATTTTCCTGAAGTTTTTCCTGACGATATATCAGGATTACCCCCAGTGAGACAAGTTGAATTTCGTATTGACTTGATTCCTGGTGCAGCACCTGTAGCTAAAGCTCCTTATCGCTTAGCACCCTCAGAGATGCAAGAGCTGTCAGGCCAACTGCAAGAACTGTTAGACAAGGGTTTTATTAGACCTAGTTTCTCACCCTGGGGAGCACGAGTCCTTTTTGTGAAAAAGAAGGATGGATCATTCAGGATGTGCATTGACTACAGAGAGCTCAATAAATTAACAATCAAAAACCGTTATCCATTGCCACGTATAGATGATCTGTTTGATCAACTTCAAGGCGCTACCTACTTCTCAAAAATTGATTTAAGATCCGGATATCACCAATTGCGAGTGCACGAAGATGATGTTCCTAAAACTGCATTCCGAACTCGGTACGGGCATTATGAATTTCTAGTAATGTCGTTTGGATTAACAAATGCACTTGCAGTTTTCATGGATCTGATGAATCGGGTATGTAGGCCTTAGTTGGATAAGTTTGTGATTGTTTTTATTGATGACATTCTCATTTACTCTCGAAGCCAACGAGAACATGCGCAACACTTGAAACTGATCTTAGAACTTTTGGCATGAGAAAAATTATATGCCAAGTTCTCCAAGTGTGAGTTCTGGTTACGAGAAGTGCAATTTCTTGGGCACGTAGTGAATCAAAACGGTATTCAGGTGGATCCCAGCAAGATTAAGGCTGTGGAACAGTAGGAGACCCCGCGAACACCAACATAAATACGTCAATTTTTAGGGCTGGCAGGTTATTACCGTCGATTCATCAAGAACTTCTCAAAGATAGCCCTGCCACTAACTACATTGACGCAGAAAAACCAACCGTTTATATGGGGTTCTCAACAGGAGGAGGCATTCCAACTGTTAAAACACAAAATCTACCACGCACCTATCTTGGCATTACTGGAAGGTACTGATAATTTCACAGTATACTGTGATGCTTCCCGCCAAGGTCTGGGGTGTGTTTTAATGCAGAACGATAAAGTGATTGCGTATGCTTCTCGACAGTTGAAAGTACACGAGAAGAACTATACTACTCATGATCTAGAACTTGGTGCAGTGGTGTTTGCACTCAAGATTTGGAGACACTATTTGTATGGAACCAAGTGTATTATATACACGGATCATAAAAGTCTTCAACACATTCTAGATCAGAAGATGCTTAATATGCGACAAAGACGGTGGGTTGAATTATTGAACGACTATGACTGTGAAATTCGCTATCATCCGGGTAAAGCGAATGTCGTAGCCGATGCCTTGAGTCGCAAAGAACGAGTCAAACCGTTACGTGCGAAAGCACTAGGTATGACTATTCAAACCAGTCTAACTCCTCAAATCAAAGAAGCTCAGCAACAAGCTTTACAAACACCGAACTATCCTGCTGAGGAACTGAAGAGATTAGACAAGAAACTCGAAGTTAAGACTCATGGAGTATTATATTTCAAAAGCCGAATATGGGTTCCTCTATTCGGTAACACGAGAACAATCATCTTGGATGAGGCGCACAAATCCAGGTATTCTATTCATCCGGGCGCTGATAAAATGTATAAAGATCTTAAAGATTTTTACTGGTGGCCTGGAATGAAGAAACACATTGCAGAATACGTGGGTCGATGCTTAACTTGTCTAAAGGTTAAGGCTGAACATCAACGTCCTTCTAGGTTATTACAACAACCGAAGATTCCCATGTGGAAATGGGATCAGATCTCTATGGATTTCATTACTAAACTACCCAGAACATTGCGTAATCATGACTCTATATGGGTTATCGTTGATCGCCTTACAAAATCTGCGCATTTCATTCCCATCCGAGAAGATTACTCTATGGATCGACTTGCTAAAATCTATGTTAATGAGATTGTATCTCGACATGGAGTACCAATCTCAATTATTTCTGATAGAGAGAGTAGATTTACATCACGATTTTGGCAAACTCTTCAGAATGCTCTGGGCACACAAATCAATATGAGCACAGCTTATCATCCACAAACTGACGGGCAAACCGAGCGAACTAATCAAACTCTGGAAGACATGCTGAGAAGCTGTGTGATTGATTTTGGTGGTAGCTGGGATGTTCATCTTCCACTTGTTGAATTCTCATATAACAACAGCAATCATACCAGTATTAAATGCGCGCCATTTGAAGCACTCTATGGACGTAAGTGTAGATCACATGTCTGTTGGTCAGAGGTAGGTGAAAATCGAATCATAGGCCCAGAACTCATTCAAGAAACAACTGATAAGATCGCACTGATTCAAGAACGAATTAAAGCTGCTCGCGATCGTCAAAAGAGTTATGCTGACAATCGTCGTAAACCCTTGGAATTTCAAATCGGTGATCTGGTAATGTTGAAAGTTTCCCCATGGAAGGGCATCTTCAGATTTGGGAAGAGAGGTAAACTTTCACCAAGATTTGTAGGACCATTCAAAATTCTTGAACGAATCGGATCAGTGGCCTACAGACTTGAATTACCTCCTGAACTCGGTAACGTTCATGATGTCTTCCATGTATCAAATTTGAAGAAATGTCTAGCTGATTAATCACTGATTGTACCTCTGAAAGAAATCCAAATTGATGAGAAACTTCAATTCAGGGAAGAACCAGTTGAAGTGATGGATCGAGAGGTGAAGGTACTGAAACGCAGTCGCATACCTATTGTCAAAATTCGATTGAATTCACAGCGTGGATCTGAATATACGTGGGAGAGTGAAGATCAGATGAAACAGAAATACCGACACCTATTCTCATGATCAATTGTTATCAAGTAATTCTTCCCTAAATTTCGGGACGAAATTTTTCTAACAGGAGGAGACTGTGATAATTGCGTACAAAGAATTACGTTAGCAACAGAGTGAGCACATTTGATCGTGCTTGATATCCATGTTGATTTAGCAATTTTAATTATTGCAGGATGATAGTATGTGAAAAATGAGGAACATGGGCGAAAACCGTATACAAAACGGAGTTACGGATGGTCCGGATTCGCAAAACGAAGTTTCTGTCGAAAAATGGAAAAAAATGGTCTTCGCGGTACGCTAAGGATGAGCTAAGGGTTCTTCGCGGTACGCGATGATTGCAAAACATCTGCGATTTCCCGGATTTCTTCGCGGTATGCGAAGACCACTTTTCTTATCTTCGCAGTATGCGACGGATGGATCGGTGGAACAACTTGCTTAAAAATATCAGATCATCATTATCCTCATTTTTCTTTATCTTCTCAATGACGACACCAGCACCATCTTCGAAATTTTCATTATCATACCCCTCAAATATCTGTTTTCAAGTCTCAGGGACGTTTAGATCGCATCCAGGAACGTTTCTACGAGTCCAGATCATCTTTCTATCTGCAGAACTCCTCTAGATTAGGTAATGGTTCAATCTAACTTTCTATTTTGATAATGAATGATTAAATATTGTTTTTGAACGTAATGATATAGTTAGGGTTTTTGATTATTGCCTAGATGATGGCTAGGATTGATTATAAATGACAAACTCGAACTGTTAACAGGTAAATCCTTGTTTTGATCCGTTGTAATGCCCGGTTTGCATGAAATCTTAACAATGGTTATAATGGTTTAAACCATTTGGTTATGACAATGTAGGTGATTAGTTTGATTAATCCTTGACATGCAACGTGAAAGTTGAGTGTTTTAAACTAATCACAATCATTAACATACTCATTGGAACGATTATCTGATGTTAGTGATAACAGTCAGATTAGTAAGTTAAACCTGGTTATTAAACCTAATCTAATACGACATTGTGATATGTCATTATATTTGGGTAATCAATAACAAGGATTGATCTTTCCTAAGCCATTAAATTGTCTAGGAACTGTTTTATCATTATAATCAACAACATTAACTATTTGGTTAATCTGAGATTATTCTGATTAATCAAGTGTGTCATCAATATAGTATTAGGAACCTGAATCAGTATGGGTTCCTAAATTATCATACATTGTATGATATGATATTAAAATAATTAATTAATAATCTAATATCGGTTTGATGACTTTCCAGGCAATTTCTTTGACATTGTATGTTCAGGGAGATTTAATCAGTAAGTTGGAACATTAATAACTTGTTAAACATAAACTAATGCAGAATTAAACCATTAGCATCAGTCTGCAAGTGTTTCTACTATCGTGAGATATCAAGTGAGTTTCGTACAACCCATTTTCTTTTTAATGTTTTATAAACACCGGGGTAACTCTGTAACTCATTTTCTGAACATATGATATGCATCACTGATATCTGTGTGATTTCATGTGACTTTTTGTGTGATTTCATGGGATTTTGCCGTTAGTAATTCTATCACAGTATCAAAAGTCCTCATCTCGTGAACTGTATCTAGTGAACCACTGTGGGGCCGAACAGGAATCATTGATAGTACTATTGGCTGACAACCCATTTGCTGGGAGGATTGCATCTCCCCTGGTGCGAATGTTTGATACCTGGTTACGAAACGCTTTCTTAATGTTAGTGATAGACATTAAGATTACGAGGCATTAAGATATTTACCGACGGGTAGTATCTTCGTAAACGTAAAACTGTCCGAAAGGAACTAGATACAGGTCCCATGGTTATCCAGAACTGAACTTTTTGTGAACATACTTATCATATCATATTGTTCTAACTGAACTGTCGAACTCACCAGCTTTGTGCTGACGTTTCAAACTTAACATTTTTGCTGGTCAACGATGACAACACGGTGAGGATGCACATCACACTTATGTAATTAAGGAATTTAAATTGTGTAATAAACTAAGCTGTATTGTTGATGTACTTCCGAAACCTTTGTATTATATTTATATTAAGTGAATCTGTGTGCTGTGATAGCGGTTCAAGTATGTCACACCTCATCTCTGAGACATCACCACTATGCTTCCGCAACCAATAGAATGAGACTTATGACATCATCTCAGGTGACGAGAGGTGGGGGTGTGACAGTCATGCATTAACAACTAACACAATCTTGAATTGATAAACGTTTATAAAAACACCACAACGTCTGTCAGTTTATCACAAAATCTTAACGCATAGTTCGTCATAAAAACAAGTTCCATCCATCATAAAACATGAAAACATACTTAATAGTAAAAGCAAACGTGAAAACTTCGAATACAAAAACGTAAAAAATAAAAAAAACTCACAAATAACAAAAAAACTATTATCCATCTCCTTTATCATTTAATATATATAATAATTATAACCGTGTTCAAACTCTATCATATTACACTCTCGATAACGGATATTATGTAGAGGTGTTGTAATCCCTAGGGTTATAAAAAAAATCTAATAATTGTAATCATGATTCAAATAAAGCAAAGATTTGAGTAATTATTTTGAAACATTTGTACGAAATATATACTTATAAAATAAAATTTTGTATGTATTTAAATATACATATATAAAGAAAAATATGAATCTAATAAACATATATGTATGCGTACATATATAATTATATCATAAACTAGTATACATACATAAAAATATATTAGTATATTAGCTAAATATTAGTTCTAATGTTAAAAATAATATAATTTACAATCTTTTATATATCATAATATATATATATATATGTGTATATATACATGTATACATATAGGAAATATATAAACACATACATTCATGTTAAAAACTATTTACTATTTGGTAAAATAACAACAACAATAATAGTAATAATAGTAATAATAATAAATATAATGATGTTTGATTTTAAACTTATATAGTGTTCTATAAAAACATTTAGTAACCAATTTTATGATTTAAACATATGAAATAATAATAATAATTAGGAAATAGAGGGACTAGTTTTGCAAAAACATAAACCTCTAAATGGGTGAGAAAGTTACAACTAAATTCTATATACACCTAAAACTAGAGGGACTTAAGCTGCCAATTCCCCCAACCTATTTCCTTCTTCGCCCATTTTACTATCTGGATAAACCACGACCCGGTGTCGACCTATCTTTCAATCGGTATGAATCCAGCCCGATTACAGCTCATTCATGCTCCATTTAGAAGAGATTCGAACGCGTTAACAACTCACAATCACTATTTATTCGGAAATCAATTCATTTAAACCAACGATTACTTCCAGATTTATCCCGATCGACCGAAATTCGAATGCGCATAAGAACACTATAAAAAAACAATTAAATTAAACCATTAGAACCCTTCTACTCTCATGAACCGTTTTGAGCAAGCAAAACACACAAACAAACGCGACCAGAGGGATTTGAACTCCAGAACGACCGACTCTTTTGCGTAACTCGAACCCTTCTCAAACGATCACCAAACCAGGTAATCTTTATACCATTACACTCAGAAAAGATATAAGGATCAAAAACCCTATGATTTTGATCTCTCAAATACAAGGAATCGAACGAATTGGACCAAAACCGAGAATTAGGGTTCTTGTGAATTGGGAACTGATTTTCGGAATAGGTTAAGTTTAATTCGATTCCAAGTGTTTCCAAAATTAGCGCATCTAGCCCACTGGTTTGGGGCTTTCACTAGGGGTGTTCATCGGATCGGATAACGGTTTATTCGGGTTATTCGGATCGGGTTGTTCGGATTTGAAAATTTTAGGACCTTATCCGAAACCCGACCCGATCCGAATTCTAAATTTTTCTATCCGATCCGAATCTATCCGAATAACCCTAAAAACCCGAATAAATCAATTTTTTCATCCGAATAATCCGAACAACCTGAATAACCCGAAAAAACAGGGTTTATTCGGGTTATTTGGATTGAATTCGGATATCCGATCCGAAGAAACGATTTTGGATATCCGATATCCGATCCGATCCGAATCTATCCGAATATCCGAATCTTTAATTCAGATCGGTTTTTTCGGGTTTCGGATACGATTCGGATTTCGGATTTTTTCGGATTTCGGATTTTTTGAACACCCCTAGCTTTCACAGTTGATAAGAAGTCGGGGGTTCGAGTTCTATACGGAGCTTTATTTGGGTTTTTTTTGTGCTTCATAATTATATTATATATTAAATTCTAGAAAAGTTTATTAAACTTAAAACTTTATATTCCTAACAGTTTATTATTTTATTAAAAATTGTTATAAATAATATAAAAATAAAATAAAATTTATTATTTAACAGTTTACTATTTAAACCAAGAAACTATTTTAATTATTAGAAAATGTAAATAAAACATTTTAAAGCAATATTTATTTTTACAACACGTAAACTTTTGAAAAACGATTTTTAAACAATATAACCTTTGAATATTTATTTATCTTCAGACTTTAAGGAAATAAAAACTTTTATATTTATATCCTTTGAAAATGCTAAAAAAAAGATTTTATTAGAAAGTAATTATTTATTAAACTTTATAATAATAAAGAAGTTGTACAAAATTTGCTTCCTTAAATCATTTATAACTTGTAATGATTTGAAAAGTAATTTTATAAAATTATAAAACAATAAACAATGAATACGATTTTGTTGAAATCCTTTTATTAAAATTAATAGATTATTTCAAAACTTTTTTTTAAAACAATCAAAGCATTATATAGGATAATTAATTATTCAATATAAATAACCTATAACAATTTAGACAATTATCATTAGTGGATAAATTCATACTCTTAAATCTTAGACATATACACAATTGAGAATATTTAATTATAACTAGTAATTAAATATTCCCAAAACTATTAATCTAAAGCCTAGTTAAACCTTATCAATATTAGAACATTAAGAATTCCATAGAAACAATAGATTTAAGCAAGCAGTTGAACTTTAAACTAAGACTTGTACTTTACATAAACATTAGGAAATGATTGAAAGCTTTTCCTCATTCAAACACAAGAGACAATTGAAACAAGACTATATTTGATTCAAGTGAGTTAATTCTTACTCCATTTTTACATTTTGTAACATTTTGGATGTTACATACGTCTTATACAAAAACATATTCATGAGGTCAAAAACATATACATGATGCAAACTCTTAAGCTTAGTAGACATGATTTAGATGCTATGTGAACTTATGTGCTAATTCCTATGTGAGATTTAGGTTAGAAGATGTTTCTTACAAAAACAAAACATTATCTGGTAGCCTAAGAATGTAGCGATGTTCTTCGCATTGACTTATGTCTTGTGTGAAAAAGGCGAAAAATACACATACATAAACATTATGATTTACAATGTTTAAGTTAGGACCTAGCTAGTCTTGATTTAAACTTTGTAAGATCATTTGGATTCTTGCTTTGTGCTACTTGCAAATTTACATATGTTTTAAATCTATTCAATTTAGTTTAATATTTTGCATCCTTTTTATACGTATTATATCAAACTATTTTGAATTGCTCACCAACTATGCAAATAGTTGACCCTTTATTTTACATATGTAACAGGTTAAGTTGAAGACATATGATGAAGACATAGATTAGGTTTAGAGGATCTAGTCAATTGAAACAATGTTTAGAATATCATTTGTAATTTGTTTTGAACACTTGTATGTTATTTAATGACATTGGATGATTTTGTTTGATTAAATTAATGTGGATGATTTAAATATTGAAACTTTAACATAGCACCATGAGCTTTTGAACAGTCAAACTCGCGCCCTGACGTATTCCGCCGTCGGTTGGGGTGTGACAGGTGTTCATCGAATCGAATGATTTCGAATTTTGAATTTTTTATGAGCATTCGAATTCGATTCGAACAAAATTTATTCGAAAAATCCAATTCGAATTCTAAATTCGAATTCATTTTCATATTCGAAATTCGATTCTATTCGAATTCGAAATTCGAATTCGGAATTCGATTCAAATTCGACTAGAATTCGAATTAGTTTGATTTGAATTTAATTAAAAAATTGCTTATACTTGCTATCTTTATATATTCAAAATATCAAATAATCAAAACTTTTAACATCCAAATATCAAACAACCAACATCTAAGTTGTAATATTAGAGATATCATTTAAACTAATAAAATGATAAAAATTCAATATATAATGCCAATGATAACATGTATAAAACATAAAGTGACAAATAATCAAAATATTAGAAATTAACCAAAATGATCAGTTTTTCGAGCTTCACGATATATGCTTTTGTTGTGAATGTTTAGGTTTAGTGTATTTAAAAGTGTTATAATTATGGTTATTTTTTAATTAAATTGACATTTGTGTAATAGGCTTTCAGTTTTTATAAACAAAACCACCTAAATAAAAAGCCTAATTTTTAAATGTAGTAAATACTTGTATATATAAAATTAAAAAATATAGATAATTTAAATTCAAATTTCGAATCGAATCGAGTTAAAAATATGAAATTCGAAATTCGATTCGAAATTTGATATTATACTACGAATCGAATTCGAATGTGAAAATTCGAATCAAATTTCGACTTAGTGTTTTTTGAATTGAAATCGAATCGAATTTCGATTATTTCGAGTCATATTCGAAAACTGAACACCCCTAATATTATGTATCATTTGCAGAAACATAAGTTACATTAGAAATCAAATCTCTCATCACGAACTAAACCCTAAATTCTAAACCAACAAAAACCCAAATCTTTAAGCAAATCTATCAAATTTAATAAAAACTCAAATCTTTAAGCAAATATCTCAAATTTAAAAAAACTCAAATCTTAAGCAAATATCTCAAATTTAATGTCCGCATCTCCGTTTACTATTTTTCAAAGTCAAAATAACTTTTGGTGATCCAAGACTAAATTTTCAAAATATAAGTACATGGATTAGACCCTATACAATACTATTCATTTTACTATGCATGACTATTTAGTACTCAATATGTGTGTGTGTATATATATATATATATATATATATATATATATATATATATATATATATATATATATATATATATATATAAAATCCCTCACAATAACTTTGGGGCTCAACCCCAAATAGCTTTGTTAATTCGGATTGTTTGGATTTATCCGAGTTTGAAACGAATCTTTATTCGGATAGATTCGGGTTGAATGTGATTAGACCCAATTCGAGTTAGGTTTCGGGTCGAGTCGAAAAAATTCAATTCCGAATAACCAGATTCAAATACACCAAATAATTCGTAATCCAATTCGATTAACGCCCATAATTATGAATGCGTAAGTTATTTAAAACACACAAGAATACATTATGTAGTAGCCTACATATTTTTTATTTTTTATTTTTTGAACTCCTGGATATTTACTTATTCATCCTACTCCATCTAATTTACACCACTATCATAGGAGGGACATGACTTTTGACTCTAAAGAAGCATCGTAGGTGCTTAAACTCTAAATACTTTGTCATCAGATTCAACTTCCTAACCGTACGTAGGTTTTGATAGATTTTCAAACTTTACATGCTATAAATTTGTCCAACTTATCAGTTATCACTAGTTACCGAAAACAATATAATTTTTAATAAATGAAAATAGTAAATTCTAAAATAGTTCAATTGGCATATGTTTAACAATACTATGTCATTCTATGGATCTAACTAAATTCTAAAATGGATCAACGGGTTCGATTTGTTTTAAATAAACACAATTAGATTTGTTATGATTTAAATGAAAATAGTAAAATGTTTAAATTACAAATGTTGACTTAAAGTATTTATTTAAAAATTTATAAATTTAAATATTGATTTATAAAATTATTTTGATAATTCTTGTTTAAACATATATAAGTATTATGTTTATAACATTTATTATAAATAAATAAGAATAAATAAATGAGTAGGAATAAATAAATAAATAAATAAATAAGTAAATGATGTAAAGAGTTATAAATAAATTTCCAAAACTTATTTATTTATTTATTTATTTATGTAAATTTATAAAACTTATTAAATTATTTTATTATTACTATTATGTAAATGGTTAAGTAAGAACATATAAATAAATACATAAATAAATAAATATTTGAGATAAGAAGTTATAAGTTTATAAAACTTATATATTTATTTACGTAAATTTTATAAAACACATTAAATTACTTTATTATTACTATTATGTAAATGAATAACTAATAAATAAATAAGTAAATAAATAATGGAGAATAAAAGTTATAATTATAAATCATTTATTAATTTATATAACATTTTTTTTACAGATTAATAATTATTTTTATAAAAATATTTTCTGTTCAGTTAAAAATTAAAAATAACGTTTAAATGTCAAAAAAAGGGCAAAAACCAGTTTCAGACTCGGTTATAGGATTCGAACCCGCGACCTTAGGCTTGGATCTAGATGAGCCAACTGCTTGTGATAAACACCTAGTTTAAAATATTTTAACATGAGCTAGGTTCTAATCCCCAACTCAGATTATAAACAGAAGAAAGAATCGAGCCCTAATTCATATGTCATCCAAATTCGTTCGAATGGGGTCCCGAAGGACATCCAATGATGGGGCTATCAATCGTGGGTCAAAAACGAAGAGATTGAAGTATGAATGACCTACATTGGGATCGAGATCGAACACTTTTTGAGTTTGGGATGATGAGTCGAACGGCCAAGAGTTGCATGTCGTGAATCGCTTGTGTTTCGAGTTGAGAACAAGTTTTGGATGCACAGAGAGTTTCGCGATATCAAAAGGATTGTTAGGATGGGTTTAATTTGATTTTTATACACGTTCTTATACAATTTGAATTTCCGATCACGGTTCTATGTTTGGGAAGGACATACACGTTTATTAGCTGTAATTGCGCATTATTGTGATTGAAATCCACTCACGCGTCTCGTATAGTTTCCAAAACTGTTTCGATCGAGTGAATTACAGCTGTATTCGATCGGATATGCTAACCGGGTCGAACAAGAAGGAAGTGGGTCGGCTGGGGCTTGAACCGAGTAGAGAAGGGGGGACTTTGGGAGTTTGGCAGATTCAGCCCCTCCCATGTTTTATTTTAATTAAAACTTCTGGTTTTTACACTTTTAACCCCCAACTTTTATAATCTTTTGTTTTTACTTGTTATAAATTATTTAAAAATTTATTTACACTTCAATTAATATAAATTTACTATATTTCTCTAAAAACATTATTTTAACGTCATATTATGATAAAAAGAAAATATTATTATTTATTTTATTTATTATATTTCTTTTTATTAATATGTATTATTTATAAAGTTTATAAACATATATTTAATTATTTATTTACATTGTTTTCTTGTACTTTCACTTATGTACATATATGTTTGTGTAGAAACGAATATTTCTAGTAACATCATAATATCTTTATTAATCATAAATGTTTATTACAAAATTCATAAATGTTACAATAGTAGCCTAAACAGGTGTTTTTAGAAAAATATTGGAATAATGCTTGGTTGGGGATGAGATTCTAAAAGTGAAAAGCATGTAAGTTTGCATCGGTAACCCAACATCCTCCATTTCCGTGAGCGTTAAAACTTCTTTTGATCATGTTGTTTGAAAATTTATGAGTGACACCAAAGTGTTTATCTAATTAGAACTTGTGTTGCAATACTTGTTGAAAGCGCATGCCATAACTCGCACAAAAAGGATAGAGGCATTTAGTAATACACCTTAGGAATTATTAGCCTTTTTAATTTCTAGATCTTACCTTCTTGTTATCATTAGACACCAAATTTGAGCTTATCCTATTCCTTGTTAAACCCAATTATGTTTAACCATTTATCGTATTAGCCTTTTTGATTTTAAACCCTTAGTGGTACAATCCAAGTAAGGTAGTGAGTTATATGAAAAAAAATGAAAAAAAAGAAAGAAAAAAGAAGAAAAATATCAGGTCAAAATGACCATGATTGAAAGCAAGAAAAAGAGTCAATGTAATAAAAGGATGATGTTCATCCGCGTGTTCAATAAACTTGGATTGTCGCTACCACTTTCGTCACATTCAAAATTCCTTATCCATATCTTTAGCCTAACATCATAACCCGTTCAAGACCTCTTGATTTGTGTGTTGTTATGTGCGAGTCGTTGGATATTTGATTGCAATACAATCTTATGATAATGGTAATTCACCTTTGGTTGAGTGTACAAATATATACTAGCATATCTTGCTAGTTCAGAAACAACCTGAGAGGAGAGTCATTCTAAGGGGTGTATTGCTTACACATGAATTAGTTGAAGAATCTTGATCCTGATTAGGGGTTATTACATGTTTTGGACTTAATACAAGAGAAATCATTCTCTTTTCTTGTTTAGGTGTAAAACTATGTAATGTTGTAAGTCTTGGGAATTTATTGTGATTAAGGACCTTAATTGAGAATTGGTGGGTCAATTCTGAGATGTATTTGATTATGATGATCCAAAAGTTCAGAAGTTTTCTTAAGGACAAGCAAAGGACAAGTGTGGGAATGTGATGTATGGGGTTGGGATGATGATTATGTTGTTTAATGCTTAAATTTATATATATTCAAGTGCGTAATTGGTTCAAATTAGATAACTATGAGATTTGGTTGTTTTGTAGGTTAAACGCACGGATTGGAAGCATTTTGGAAAGATAAAATATGATGAAGAATGAATGCATTTTGATATTAAATGATAGAGCATTGGAATACAAGAAATTGAGCGTTTACGGGAAGCGAAACGAACTTGAAACGCAAAAGTTATGAAGAAAACAAGTTTTTGGGGGTCTAGACGACGTAACCTACGGGCTTGGCCGTAACCTATGGCGGCTAGGGGCTGTTTTGACAGAACTTGTCTGGCGTAACCTACGGGCTTGGGCGTAGATTACACCGGTCGCAAATTCTGCACGTATTTAAGCCTCAAAAATTAGGGTTTTGGGGATCGCGACTGATTTCATTCGACTTGGGACGACTTTGGACGATCTTAGAAGCCAAAATTGAAGTTTTTCTACCATTCTAATCCATCCAATCAATCCATAATCATCCATGATGAAGATCCAATCATGTTTTGAAGATCGATTCGATGTCATGAGAGACTAATTCTTTCGTGGTTTTCTCCGGGTGAAGGATTCTTGTAGGTAGATGATTTGATTTAGTTTTCTCTTTTGTTTGGGACATTCAATCTAAGAATTCGATGCTTTTTGCTAGTTGTTTTGATTATTTGATTGTAAGCGATTGGATTTTATTTAAACATTGATCATTGCTTTTCAATTCCTGAGAGTTCTAGTAATTAGGATATATTGAGTTGTGTTTTGGTTTGATAAACTTCAATTGATGTTCAAGTGATAATCTTCCATTTTTTACAATCGAAGCAAATGGTCATTGTGTGTCACAATCAAGTAATTCATATGTTCATTCTATTTGGAATCCTAATTGAAAACTAAGTTAAATGTCTATCTTTCAATCCAAATCCCGGGGGAATCACCTTTTTCATAATTTTTTAAAAACCAATTTTAGTTAATTGCAATTGTCTTTTCAAGTTTAATAAAAAACCTCTCAATTAATTTTAAATTTTGTTAATTAGTTAAGTAGTGATAAACAAACAAACACTTTCCACAATACTCCTCGTGGTTCAAAACCGGACTTACCCTATCTAATAAGGTAGCTAGAACTTGAGTTTTACTCTTATTTTTGACTGACACTTCGACATCGGTCAGTAATTAAATTAAGTAGTACCCATCCAGAATGTTTACAAGGGGTATGTTGAAACTAAGGTTGTAAAATAAGTGAATGGTTTGCACATCACCGTACATTGAGGACAATGGGACAATGTATCTCAAGTGTGGGGATGAGGGAAATGGAAAACTTCACAAATTTTTTGAAAATTTTCAAAATATGTTGTTTTTGAGTAAACTTGATTGGACATGAAAACTTAATTTTCAATTCACTAATGAATACCTACCAAGGCATAGATAGAGGTTCTTAGTCATCGTTGTCCCTTTAAGTTTCATGAGAGTGTTGCTGACAAATGTTTTTGAGAAACATGGAAAGGGATGCCTAATTAAGAATTGCATGTTTTAAGGTAAGTGCATGTGCTATATGTCGGTAACCTGATTCCTCCATATATGTGTGATATTTTGAGCCTTAGAGTGATCATATCTGTGAGATGAATTTCAGTTGTTGAGTGTGACTTGTAGGTTATGAATGTGATAGAACTTGTGTGTTTTGATACATGTTGAAACCATAAGTGAATAATTGCACCGAAATGATAAGGCATTAGGATTACACTAGTTTTTTCCCCTTGACCCAGTTATAAATATGTCTATTTCCCCTAGTTAACGAACTTTGAGCCTACGTTTTGCTTCTAAAAAGTTTCCTTTGTTCAACCCAATAGCCGAGCGTTAAGGTTAAATTTTTTGAAAAGTGTTGATAAGAATCCAAGTATTGAAAAAAAAACAGAAAAAGGAAAAAAAAATCAAAAAGAGAGGTTCATGGTAGAATAAAAGACATTATGTTATAATTATACCAATGTCGTTGGTCTAAGTGTTTAGTTGGATTCTTCATCATATTAACCCAATAAATAACCTATACCCTTCCCATAGCCAAAGCCAAAAGCCCAAAAAGACCTTTTATTGGTATGTTATTTAGTATAGTGGTGGATGCATGATTGACATACAAGCATATGTTCACATGAATCAATACTTGGTCTTGAGTGACAAAGTTAATAGCACATCTTTTTTTACCATTAGTGAAATTGAGAGGAGTGATTGATTGTGAGGGGTGCGTAGCATGTGTGAAAGTCTTAGAGCACGGTACAATTAATTATGCAAATCTTTATTTGAGAAGAAAATTGCACCATATGTTTTTCGGCTTGTCAATATTGATTGTGTCAATCTATGGGACGAATATGACTTTGAACCTTGATCTATAAATGTGTAAAGTGTTTGGAGGTGTGTTTAAGAAACTATATTGTGTTTAAGAAGGTTTGCTTGAGGACAAGCAAACGTGAAGTGTGGGGATGTGATAACAAGGGTTCAAATGGGTAATTTAAATGTGTAATAGGATGTTCTTGAGTGTTTTGATATGATTATTCATTCGAATAGAAGCTACCATGTGTTCATGTGGGTTTGAAGGTTAGATGAAGCAAAATGATGACTTTAGAAGGAATTTGGACAACCGGAAGCAAGAACGAGCAATTTGGGATGCAAGAACATGAAGATGTGGAAGCCCAGGCCTTAACTTATGGTTTACAGGCCGTAGCTTATGGTCTAGGGCATGGGGGTGTTACACAGTAAATGGCACCGTAAACCCGAGGCTTATGGGCATAAATGGAGTTTTGGAATGCCTAGGCCGTAACTTACGCCAGCGTGGCTGTAGCTTACGGCGGGGACTTGATCAGCACACCAGAAATTGCGTTTTTTGAGGTATTTAAGCCCCTGGTTAACCCTAGTCGGGGGAATCACTTGGAAACAAAAATTTGAAGTATCTAGGAGCATTTTGTTGCATTCCTAAGCCTCCAATCATCAATCCAATCCAAGGAATCAAGATCTAATCATGCAATTCATCAAGAACATTGAAGATTCAACCATGGGCTAATCACTTCGTGATCGTCTCCGGATGGATAGTTAGGTTTGATAGCTAGGTTTTCTTTTGAATTGTTAAACATTGGTATTGGATTAGTTTTTTCATTGATTTACTTTTCTATTATTGCTTAATTGTAAAAACCATAACGATCTATAGTTTATTTTGCAATTTCAATTTCAAGTTTGTTACTCTTTATTCATTCATGGTTTGAGTGGATTGGTAATTGCTAGAATTGGGTTTTCAAAGCTCTAATAATCATTGGTTTTGTGAAATCAATAATCAACCAAATCAACAACATCGGTCTAGCTCCGGTTGTCAATAAGGTCATTAATTGGTTTTCAAATCGTAGGTGTGGATCAATTCAAGCATAAGCTATATTTATGTGGTTTCCAATTGACATTTCAAAGTATACCTAGCTATTTGATTAACTTGAAATCCGTAGTGATCGCCTTTTTCTTTATTGTTAATTTACAAATCTTTTAAGTAAGTGTTTTAAGTTTATAAAGTAGTTTTTGTTTGCTTCTCAAAATCCAACATTTCAAAGTTTCAATTTTATTGTAATTAGCTAAGTAAATTGTGTATGAAAGTAGTTTCTACTTGACTTCTCGTGGATCGATACACGACTTCCCTATCTAATTGGGTCGTAGGACTTGAGTTTAAAATTCTCATTTTTGATTGGTACTTCGATACCGATCAGTAACATGAGTGTCGTTCATGTCATTTGGTTTGCTTACCGTTAAGCTAAACCAACAACTAACTTTGTAAATTTTAGTCTATGTGACATTTCTCCTTTTATAATTTAAACATAACCAAATCTTGGTTAATACATGTCTAAAAAATGCATAATGTCTTTAAATCATATGACGAAAGATGAGGTCAAACGGTCAAAAGTTAAAGTCAAGTCTGAAATACTGACAAATGTTACATCAAACTAACCCGGTTTCAGATCGTACCAGAACCCGATTGAAAAAAGAAGAAAAAAACTAGATTTGTTCACCTCCCTACAACTCCTGGTCTAACATCATCACCATGAACACCAACATGTCAACATTCAACACCAACCCTGGCCCAATCCCACAATTCCTAAATGAGTAGAACAAAAAAAGTAAATAGTGAGGCATTGAAGGCAAGTGACAGATTTAGAAGTTTCAAAAATTCTCACTTTCTATTAACTTTTAGTGACTGAATCTGGATTTGTTTGATGCAGGTTGTTGCTCATTTATCTTCAGCTTAACCTGGTTACTATGGCTCACGAAGGCCCTGAAAAAAGCTGTCAGAATTGATCCTCGATATCCCAAGGTTATGTCTTTTACCATTATGATTTTCATGAAACTTTCTATAAAGTAGGAGATGATATTGACTTATTTTCCTAGATATGGTGTAGGCCTTTTTGTAAAACAGATAATATGCTATTACTGATGACTTTTTTATTAATAACGGCAACAATCGTTTCATTAGTGAAGACACCTCTTTGTGGCTTTTTTCTACTCATTATCGACAAAGCTTTTGTGGTGACCTTTTAGAGACGATTGTTGGATCGATTCCTTTGGTTTAGATTTAAACATGAACACGAAAACAGTAAGGAAATAGAGATTAGATGAAACCTGTGAATCCAGTGAACGTGTTGTTGATTCCAGACATGATTCCTGATAGATAACGATCCGCTTGGGTTCCCGTTTAGGGTGTACGGTGAGGATGGAGATGAGTAGAGAGGCTCGGTTATGGGGCTCACCATTTCTCTTAGAGAATGAGGAGAATCGTGTGTTATGATGTTAATGATGAGTAACCTTGATTAGGAGCCTTAAGTCTCTTTATATATACACCCAAGGGGAAACCCTAATTAGGATAAATAAGGATAATTACGTCCATCAAATAATTATCTATCTGTTAGGGGTATTTAGGTAATTGATCTATTTAATTAAATAATCATAAGGGCCACATTTAATTATTTAGTCTAACATTCTCCCACTTGGCCAAGTGATTATTTATTATGAGCATTAAATAAACCTGCAGATTGATAATACTCATTTTAGTTCTAAATTGTAATCATAGCAGAGAAATACAGTCATTGAATCAGTTATTCAATTCAAGACCCCCATTAATCATACTACAGTACAAATTTAAAACTTAAGTTAGGATAAATTAACGAGTAAGCCCTTTAACGAATGATTTGTGTTATTAGTGTCTATATGTCATTAGGCATGCGTAAACATATATTTAGAGACAAACAAATCAAATAAGTGAGGAAATCATTCAAATATTAGTGTCTATATGTCATTAGGCATGCGTAAAAATAAGTGTCTATATGTCATTAGACCTTATGTCACACCCCCACCTCTCGTCACCTGAGATGATGTCATAAGTCTCTTCTATTGGTTGCGGAAGCATAGTGGTGATGTCTCAGAGAGATGAGGTGTGACTTACTTGAACCGATATCACAGCACACAGATTCACTTAAAATAAATATAATACAAAGGTTTCGTCGATACAATAGTATAACCACTTAGTTTATTACACAATCTAAACTCCTTAATTACATAAGGGTGATGTGCATCCTCACCGTGTTGTCACCGTTGACCTGCAAAAGTGTTAAGTTTAAAACGTCAGCACAAAGCTGGTGAGTTCGACAGTTTATTTAAACAATATGATATGATAAGTATGTTCTCAAAAAGTTCAATTATTGATAACCATGGGACCTGTATCTAGTTCCTTTCGGACAGTTGTTCGTCCACGAAGATACTACCCGTCGGTAAATATCTTAATGCCTCATTATCTTAACGTCTATCACTAACATTAAGAAGTTGTTATGGAAACAGGTACCAAACATTCACTCCAGGGGAGATGCAATCCTCCCAGCAAATGGGTTGTCAGCCAATAGTACTATCAATGGTTCCTGTTCGGCCGCACATGGGTTCACTAGATACAGTTCACGAATGAGGACTTTTGATACTGTGATAGTGGTTACTAACGGCAAAAATCCCATGAAATCACACAAAAAGTCACATGAAATCACACAGATATCAGTGATGCATATCATATGTTCAGAAAATGAATTGTAGAGTAACCCCGATGTTTATAAAACAGTAAATAGAAAAGGGGTTGTACGAAACTCACTTGATGTCTCAAATAGTAGAAACACACGCAACTGGTGCTATTGATGAGATTCTGCATTAGTTTATGTTTGATATGTTATTTATGTTTTAATTTGCTGATTAAATCGTTTTGAACGTCCAATGTCCAAGACATTGCCTTAACAGTCATCAACCCGATGTTTAGTATTTAATTACATATTTTAATGTAATATCATACAATGTATGATAATGTAGGAACCTATACTGATTCAGGTTCCTAATACTAAGTTGATGACTCACTTGATTAATCAGTATAATCTCAGATTAACCAAATAGTTAATGTTGTCGATTATAATGCTAAAGTAGTCTCTAGACAATTTAATGGCTGAAGAATGATTAATCCTTGTTATTGATTACCCAAATATCATGGAATATCACAATATAGTATCAGAATAGGTTTAATAACCATGTTTAAGATACTGATCTGACTGTTATCAGAAACGTCAGATAATCGTTCCAATGAGTATGTTAATGATTGTGATTAGTTTGAAACACATGGCTTTCACGTTGCATGTCAAAGATTAATCAAACTAATCATCTACATTGTCATAATCAAATGGCTTAAACCATTATAACCATTGTTATGATTCCATGCAAACCAGGCATTACAACGGCTCAAAACAAGGATTTACCCATTAACAGTTCGAGCTTGTCATTCAAAATCAATCCTAGCCATCATCTAGGCAATAATCAACAATCCTAACTATATCATTACGTTCAAATTCAAGATTTAATCAATAAAAATCAAACCAGAAGGTTTAAAATGAACCATTACCTATTTTGACGGATTCCAACGGATGAAATAATGATCAAAACTTGTTTTAACGCTTCTGGATGCGATCTAAACGTTGTGAGGCCTTCAAATACAAAGAAATGTTGAATTGGATGAAGATTTTCGTGAGTTGGGGGCTGGTGCGTCGTGAGGATGATGACAAATGAGGATGAGGATGAAAATCTTGATTTTTATGCAAGTTGCCGATCAAATCGACCCCAGGCGTATCGCCAGGCGACACACAGCCACTCTTGGCGTACCGCGCGGACGAGGTGGAACCAGATATTTTCGGTGGAATCCGCGTGCATCGCCTAGGTCCCTCACACGGCCTGGGGCGTACCGCCCCATGGTAATTTCGCCCGTTTTTCGACGACAACTTCGTTTCGCGATTCCGGACAATCCGTAACTCCGTTTCGCGCACCGTTTTCGCCCACGTTCATCATTTTCCACGTACTATCATCCCGTAATAGTTTCGGTTGTCAATTCAACGTGTATTTTTAGCTCGATCGAATGTGTTCTCGTCAGTGATGACGAAGTCCTTCGTACACAATTATCACAGTCTCCTCCTGTTAGAAAATTTTCGTCCCAAAATTTAGGGAAGACTTATTTAATAACAATTGATCATGAGAATAAGTGTGGGTATTACTGTTTCATCTGATCTTCACGTTCCCACGTATATTCAGGTCCACGCTGTGAAATCCATCGAATTTTTACATTAGGTATGCGACTGCGTTTCAGCACCTTCACCTCTTGATCCATTACTTCAACTGGTTCTTCCCTGAACTGAAGTTTCTCATCAATTTGGATTTCTTTCAAAGGTAAGATCAAAGATTCATCAGCTAAGCACTTCTTTAGATTTGATACATGAAAAACATCATGAACGTTACCGAGTTCAGGAGGTAATTCAAGTCTGTAGGCCACTGATCCGATTCTTTCAAGAATTTTGAATGGTCCTACAAATCTTGGTGAAAGTTTACCTCCCTTCCCAAATCTGAAGATGCCCTTCCATGGTGAAACTTTCAACATTACTAAATCACCGATTTGAAATTCCAAGGGTCTACAACGATTATCAGCATAACTCTTTTGTCGATCGCGAGCAGCTTTTATACGTTCTTGAATACGTGCGATCTTATCAGTTTTTTCTTGAATGAGTTCTGGGCCTATAATTCGATTTTCACCTACTTCTGACCAACAGACAGGTGATCTACACTTGCGTCCATAGAGTGCTTCAAATGGAGCACATTTAATACTGGTATGATAGCTGTTGTTATATGAGAATTCAACAAGTGGAAGATGAACATCCCAGCTACCACCAAAATCAATTACACAGCTTCTCAACATGTCTTCTAGAGTTTGATTAGTTAGTTCGGTTTGCACGTCAGTTTATGGATGATAAGCTGTGCTCATATTGATTTGTGTGCCCAGAGCATTCTGAAGAGTTTGCCAAAATCGTGATGTAAATCGACTATCTCTGTCGGAAATGATAGAGATTGGTACTCCATGTCGAGACACAATCTCCTTAACATAGAGTTTAGCAAGTCGATCCATGGAGTAATCCTCTCGGATGGGTATGAAATGCGCAGATTTAGTAAGGCGATCAATGATAACCCATATAGAGTCATGATTATGCGATGTTCTGGGTAGTTTAGTGATAAAATCCATAGAGATCTGATCCCATTTCCACATGGGAATCTTCGGTTGTTGCAATAACCCAGAAGGACGTTGATATTCAGCCTTAACCTTTAGACACGTTAAGTATCGACCCACGTATTCTGCAATGTGTTTCTTCATTCCAGATCTTTATACATTTTGTCAGCACCTGGATGAATAGAATACCTGGACTTGTGCGCCTCATCCAAGATGATTGATCTTATGTTACCGAATAGAGGAACCCATATTCGGCTTTTGAAATATAACACTCCATCAGTCTTAACTTCAAGTTTCTTGTCTAATCCCCTCAATTCCTCAGCAAGATAGTTCGGTGTTTGTAAAGCTTGTTGCTCAGCTTCCTGGATTTGAGGAATTAGACTGGTTTGAATTGTCATACCTAGTGCTTTCACACGTAACGGTTTGACTCGTTCTTTGCGACTTAAGGCATCGGCTACGACATTCGCTTTACCCGGATGATAACGAATTTCACAGTCATAGTCGTTCAACAGTTCAACCCACCGCCTTTGTCGCATATTAAGCATCTTCTGATCTAGAATGTGTTGAAGACTTTTGTGATTAGTGTATATAATACACTTAGTTCCATACAAATAGTGTCTCCAAATCTTGAGTGCAAACACCACTACACCAAGTTCTAGATCATGAGTGGTATAGTTCTTCTCGTGTACTTTCAAATGTCGTGAAGCATAAGCAATCACTTTATCGTTCTGCATTAAAACACACCCCAGACCTTGGCGGGAAGCATCATAGTACACTGTGAAGTTATCGACACCTTCCGGTAATGCCAAGATAGGTGCGTTGCATAATTTATGTTTCAACAGTTGGAATGCCTCCTCCTGTTGAGAACCCCATATAAACGGTTGGTTTTTCTGCGTCAATGTAGTTAGTGTCAGGGCTATCTTTGAGAAGTTCTCGATGAATCAACGGTAATAACCTGCCAGCCCTAAAAATTGACGTATTTCAGGTTCGTGGTGTTTCCCATTGTTCTACAGCTTTAATCTTACTAGGATCCACATGAGTGCCATCTTGATTCACTACGTGCCCAAGAAATTGCACTTCTCGTAACCAAAACTCACACTTGGAGAACTTGGCGTATAATTTTTCACGTGCCAAAAGTTCTAAAATCATTTTCAAGTATTGAGCATGTTCTTGTTGGCTTCGACAATAAATAAGAATGTCATCAATAAATACAATCACAAACTTATCCAAGTAAGGTCTACATACCCAATTCATCAGATCCATGAAAACTGCAGGTGCATTTGTTAATCCAAACGGCATTACTAGAAATTCATAATGCCCGTATCGAGTTCTGAATGCAGTTTTAGGAACATCATCTTCATACACTCGTAACTGATGATATCCGGATCTCAAATCAATTTTTGAAAAATAAGTAGCGCCTTGAAGTTGATCAAACAGATCATCTATTCTTGGTAATGGATAACGATTTTTGATTGTTAATTTATTGAGCTCCCGGTAGTCAATACACATCCTGAATGATCCATCCTTCTTTTTCACAAAAAGGACTGGTGCTCCCCAAGGTGAGAAACTAGGTCTAATAAAACCCTTGTCTAACTGTTCCTGCAGTTGACCTGAAAGCTCTTGCATCTCTGAGGGTGCTAAACGATAAGGAGCTTTAGCCACAGGTGCTGCACCTGGAATCAGATCAATTCGAAATTCAACTTGCCTCACTGGGGGTAATCCTGATATATCGTCAGGAAAGACTTAAGGAAAATCCTTGACTACTGGAATATCTTCGATACATTTTTGTGAAGAGCTGTTATTGATCACATATGCTAGAAAGGCCGGACACCCTTTCTGTAAGCATTTCTGCGTTTGCATACAAGAAATGATACCCAGTTTTCTACCAGCTTGTTCACCTTGAACTAACAGTGTGTTACCGTCAGGTAAAGGAATACGAATCACCTTATTCTGACGTATTACTTCAGCTTGGTTATTAGACAGCCAGTCCATACCAACCATGAAATCAAAACTCCCAAGCTCAATAGGAAGTAAATCAATATCGAAAAGATGATCATTTAGATTCAAGGAACATCCTTGAATTACACTGTTAGTTTTGATTAACTTGCCATTAGCAAGTTCAATAACATAGGGAGTTTCTAGTTCTACCGCAGGCAATGAAAGTAATAATGCAAATTCAGGAGATATAAAACTCTTATCTGCCCCCGTATCAAAGAGAACTGATGCATATAGGTTATTGAGTAAGAACGTACCAGTTACAATGTTAGCATCATGTCTCGCCTCGATAGCACAAATCTGGAAAGCTCTCCCTCTAGCTTCATTTCCCGGATTGGTGTTGTTATTGTTTGGTCAATTTCTTATCAAGTGGTCGGGACTCCCACACTTGTAACACGACCTGTTTGTTTGAGTGGTTTGTTGTGGTGCTTGATTTGGTTGGCGAGCAGGTAAGTTGCAATACTTGGTGTAGTGCCCAACTCTATTACAATTGGCACAAGTAGGACACGGTCCTATATGATGAAATGAACACCGAGTACATTTAGGCGACTGCCCAATGTAAGTTTTCTTCTCAGGAGTAACAGCACCGTAGTTTTTCACAGTTTGTTTGCTCTGGTTGATCTCAGCCGGAGCTTTCGCCTTAGATTTGCCAAACCACTTTCGTTTGGTACCTTTAGAAACACTAGAGGTACTGACATCACTACGGCCCCCGGCCGTCTGAGTTTTTGTTACCAACATACCACTCCTTACCGCCTCATCGGTAAGCTTAGTGGTCAACAGAATTGCACGTTTGAGGGTTGTGGATTCTGCTGCAGTTACCATTCCCCGAATCTGGGGAACCAAACCCTTAATATACTTTTCGATCAATGTTGCTTCAGTAGGAAACATATCGGGAAGTAAACATGTGAGTTCATTAAAACGATGAGTATACGCTAAACAGTCAGCTCCGGTCATCGAGTGATTCCTGAATTCCTCCTGGAGCTTTTGTATTTCGGTGAGTGGGCAGTACTCTGATCTAATCAGAGTTTTAAACTCATTCCAGCCCATCGAGTCGACTGTAGCTCAACCCAATGTTTTTGCCTGGGAATTCCACCAGGTCAAAGCTGATTCTTTGAAAGAACAGGCAACATAAGACACTTTATGCTCCTCTAAACACTGGCTGATTTTCAATTTGTTTTCCATTTCCTCAATCCACCTCAATAATCCAGCCGCTCCTTCCTTGCCAGTAAATGTAGGAGGGTTACAGGAAGCAAAATACTTATATGTACATCCCTGTCGTGGTGGATCAGGAGCTGTTGTAGTTGTACCAATGGTCTGATGAGTTTCGGCATGACCACCGGTAGCGTTGTGTTCAGTATGAACGTGGTCCCCACCAGAACCCGCAGTGACATGTGGTTGGTGTTGTATCAGGACACCACAAGTAGATAGCTGTTCCCGCACGATTCGCGCTATCATTGCTTCATTAGTTTCAGATCCACTTGCATCTGCAAGTGGAGCAGTGTTCACTCCCGGGCTCAAAGGTAGAACAATATTTGTTTCCAGATTAACCTGTGGATCTGGATTTGATTCAATGTTTAATGGTGGAACTTGATTCGGCTCAGGGTTAGTAATGTTCCTGATAGATCTCTTAGTCGGTCGACCTCGTTTGGGAGCCATTATTCTGCTCACAAGCAGATAAACTCGGGTCAGTCAAGAACATTAAATATATAACCCATTTGATCACATAAATTCAATCATATTCAGTTATACTGAAACTTTATGAAGTTGAAAATGTGATTATAGTAAATACAGTATAACTACTTGACACAATCCCAATATGTTCTCAATGAACCGTGATTATACAAATGTTTGTAGTTATACTTAGTCCTACATTCAAAAACATGTCATATCATCACTCAGCTCACTGCTTTATGATATTAAGTCTGATATGTTATTATTTACATGTTTTTAATATCCGTTCATGTAGGAAATTGAAATGTTTCCACACAGGACTTTGATATGTTACCACACAGGATTTTGAAATGTTTGTCACACAGACATTTGATATTATGCCACACAGGACTTTGATATGATACCACACAGGATTTTGAAATGTTTGTAACACAGACATTTGATATGATGCCACACAAGACTTTGATATGTTGTCATACAGACAATTGATATGGTGTCACACAGGACTTTGATATGTCTGTCACACAGACAATTGAAATGATGCCACACAGGACTTTGATATGTTACCACACAGGATTTTGAAATTGTACCACACATGATTTTGAAACGTTACCACACAGGATTTTGATATAGTACCACACAGGATTTTGAAATTGTACCACACAGGATTTTGATATAGTACCACACAGGATTTTGAAACGTTACCACACAGGATTTTGATATAGTACCACACAGAATTTTGAAACGTTACCACACAGGATTTTGATATGTTCTCGCACATGTTCTCTGATATATTCTCAGTTCATGCACTAGATTTGTCCTCACAGAAACAATAGATATGTTCTTGTACAGTATGACTCTCGTACTGTACTTCGATACATTGTCGTATAGGCAATAAATAAATAAATCTGTTCGCATACAGTATTGCTCCAGTACTGTATTTTAGCGATAGATATGTTCTCACACATAATTGTTCACACATGAGGTATTCAAAGATGATACCACAATAGGTTTTCAGGGATGATACCACAATAGGTTTTTCAGAAATGATACCTCAATAGGTATTCAGAGATAATAAGTAAGATCACTATATACTCCATAACCTGCCTCATCCTATCCTCTATAATTCTTGTATAAATCTGGACTCTCTGAGGTGATGGCCTTCTAGCTAGTTTTCCCGCATAGGTATCTTTATCAGATATCTGTGGATGTGGTGGCGGGTGTAAAATCTGAGGTACCACCAAGGATGTTGCAGAAGATGCTTCTGAAGGATCTGAGTCAGAACTTGAGCTGAGACTCAGCGTATCATCCAGAGTCACATATGGAAACCTCTGATCAGTATCATAAGATAAATATTGAATAATAATATTCAACATGCACATGATATGAGACGTCTCCCTATCTTAACACAACTATTCGTCTTTACTGTTGTTAGTGTTCTGCTTGAATTAAATCAAACAAGAATGCACACGTGTTACGAATTTCAGTTATGCTGGCCACTCATAACTGGAATTCGTAGCACCTGATTATCCTGGCTTAATTCGAAACAAGTTTTGTTCGTTAAACATGTTCGGTGCTCTCTGTGTCACTATACGAGCCTATGGTTACAGTCTAGGTCTCTAAGTCCACCTAAATTTTATAACCCGTGGCTCTGATACCACCCTGTCACACCCCCACCTCTCGTCACCTGAGATGATGTCATAAGTCTCATTCTATTGGTTGCGGAAGCATAGTGGTGATGTCTCAGAGATGAGGTGTGACTAACTTGAACCGATATCACAGCACACAGATTCACTTAAAATAAATATAATACAAATGTTTCGTCGATACAATAGTATAACCACTTAGTTTATTACACAATCTAAACTCCTTAATTACATAAGGGTGATGTGCATCCTCACCGTGTTGTCACCGTTGACCTGCAAAAGTGTTAAGTTTGAAACGTCAGCACAAAGCTGGTGAGTTCGACAGTTTATTTAAACAATATGATATGATAAGTATGTTCTCAAAAAGTTCAATTCTGGATAACCATGGGACCCGTATCTAGTTCCTTTCGGACAGTTGTTCGTTCACGAAGATACTACCCGTCGGTAAATATCTTAATGCCTCATTGTCTTAATGTCTATCACTAACATTAAGAAACAGGTACCAAACATTCACACCAGGAGAGATGCAATCCTCCCAGCAAATGGGTTGTCAGCCAATAGTACTATCAATGGTTCCTGTTCGGCCGCACATGGGTTCACTAGATACAGTTCACGAATGAGGATTTTTGATATTGTGATAGTGGTTACTAACGGCAAAAATCCCATGAAATCACACAAAAAGTCACATGAAATCACACAGATATCAGTGATGCATATCATATGTTCAGAAAATGAATTGCAGAGTTACCCCGATGTTTATAAAACAGTAAATAGAAAAGGGGTTGTACGAAACTCACTTGATGTCTCAAATAGTAGAAACACACGCAACTGGTGCTATTGATGAGATTCTGCATTAGTTTATGTTTGATATGTTATTTATGTTTTAATTTGCTGATTAAATCGTTTTGAACGTCCAATGTCCAAGACATTGCCTTAACAGTCATCAACCCGATGTTTAGTATTTAATTACATATTTTAATGTAATATCATACAATGTATGATAAAGTAGGAACCTATACTGATTCAGGTTCCTAATACTAAGTTGATGACTCACTTGATTAATCAGTATAATCTCAGATTAACCAAATAGTTAATGTTGTTGATTATAATGCTAAAGTAGTCTCTAGACAGTTTAATGGCTTAAGAATGATTAATCCTTGTTATTGATTACCCAAATATCATGGAATATCACAATATAGTATCAGAATAGGTTTAATAACCATGTTTAACATACTGATCTGACTGTTATCAGAAACGTCAGATAATCGTTCCAATGAGTATGTTAATGATTGTGATTAGTTTGAAACACATGGCTTTCACGTTGCATGTCAAAGATTAATCAAACTAATCATCTACATTGTCATAATCAAATGGCTTAAACCATTATAACCATTGTTATGATTCCATGCAAACCGGGCATTACAACGGCTCAAAACAAGGATTTACCCATTAACAGTTCGAGTTTGTCATTCAAAATCAATCCTAGCCATCATCTAGGCAATAATCAACAACCCTAACTATATCATTACGTTCAAATTCAAGATTTAATCAATAAAAATCAAATCAGAAGGTTTAAAATGAACCATTACCTATTCTGACGGATTCCAACGGATGAAATAATGATCAGAACATGTTTTAACGCTTCTGGATGCGATCTAAACGTCGTGAGGCCTTCAAATACAAAGAAATGCTGAATTGGATGAAGATTTTCGTGAGTTGGGGGCTGGTGCGTTGTGAGGATGATGAAAAATGAGGATGAGGATGAAAATCATGAATTTTATGCAAGTTGCCGATCAAATCGACCCACTCTAGGCGTACCGCGCGGACGAGGTGGAACCAGATATTTTCGGTGGAATCCGTGCGCATCGCCTAGGTCCCTCACACGGCCTGGGGCGTACCGCCCCATGGTAATTTCACCTGTTTTTCGACGACAACTTCGTTTCGCGATTCCGGACAATCCGTAACTCCGTTTCGCGCACCGTTTTCGCCCACGTTCATCATTTTCCACGTACTATCATACCGTAATAGTTTTGGTTGTCAATTCAACGTGGATTTTTAGCTCGATCAAATGTGTTCTCATCAGTGATGACGAAGTCCTTTGTACACAATTATCACAACTTAGGTGAGAGACCTTTAATTATTGGATCCAAAAGCATAATATATGTGCTCTATACAAAGGTTAGTTTCCTCAATGAAATTTGTATTGAGATACAATTTAGTGCCAATCGAACTGTTATTGTTCGATAAAATAAGGGCAATTAAGTTATCACAGTAAAGCTTCAAATGGTCTATAGTTTGAGTTAACTATTTGAGTCCAGCGATAAAGTTTCTTAGAAACATTCTATGGCCATTTAGGTTGTTGTAAACTGCTTATTATAACTCTTTTATGAGGTAAGTTTGCCTGCTAACATAAGGATCTACCCTGAAGTGGATTTTTTATCATCTTCGTATTTTAGCAAAGTTAGGATGAGAAGAATATAAAAAACACTTCTAAACTATCACTTCTTCTATAAGTCAGTTTATAGTCTTTCGTCCCTTGAGGATATCGAAATCCCTTCTTAGTTGCTTTTCAGCAATCTAGGCCAGAATTAGTTTGATAAGGGCCTAGTGTTTCAATAGTATAAGCGATATCTGGACATATACAGACTTGAGCATACATAAGGCTCATGACTAATAATACATAAGGTATCATTCTCATTTAGAGTTAGAGAGAGCTTGATGCATGTTATAATGGGTTGAGGACATGGTTAAGGTAGGCCCTTTGAGGTAAATCCATGATATCCTTAATTTATCTCGGTGTACTTTTATGCCAATAAAGTAAGAGGCTACTCCAAGTTCCCTAGTGTCGAAATAAGGCTAAAGTAAGCGCTTCGACTCATGCAACATTTCTAATGCTATTACTTGTCAAAAGAATGTCATCTTCATGAAGGACAAGTAAAGAAAATTGCTCCCACTCATCTTAAGGCTCCCACTCATTTTAAGGTAGGTGCATTGATCTAGTAGATCCTTTAGGAAACTATGTCTCTTTATGACTTAATCAAAACTTTAGATACCAGTGATGTAAGACTTGCTTTAACCCGTATATGGATTTCTTTAGCTTGCCGACTAAATGTTCATGACCATTGGGCTTAGAACCTTTCGGTTGTTTTATGAACATGTCGTTTTACAAGTTTCCATTAATGAAAGAGGTTTTGATGTCCATCTAATGTAGCTCTAAATTATAATGAGCTACGAGGGTCATCATGATCCTTAAGGAATTTCTTTTAAGAGACAAGATGAGAAGGTCTCTTGATAGTTGGTTCTCTCTTTTAAGTGAAACCGTTTAATACAATCAGAAGATTGAACATTGTTAATGATTTGATAACAAGAGATAGGATCTGTAAACCTTTTGGCATCCATTTCAGTTTTAGTCAGGTAGGTTACATAAGCATCATAGTTAGTAGGCGTTTTAGGCCTAGATGACCTCCTGAGTATATTAGTGGGTTTAGCAGTGTCGGTATTGTATTGATGTTAGTCGTTTAATGTGCCTTCATTCTTGGATTATCGGTGTCGTTTAAAGTTCTGAGTGTGTCGGAGTTGGTGCAGTGACGTTCGGAGTAGCATGGTGTACAAGAAGAATAATCATAGTCGAATTAGTCGACGAGTGTCTCCCCCCGCTTCTTGTACTTCTTGCAAATCAAAATTAGGATTTTCACTGCTCCCACTGACCTTAGAATTATCAAGGAAATCAGCATGCTTGGTTTCTACAATATGAGTGACATAGGAAGAATAATAAAATCTATAATCCTTTGAAGTGACAACTTACTGTTTCATGTCAAGCTTCTTTTAAGAAAAGATTATAAAGTTTATCTTGGACTTAGATTCCTTCTTGTCCATAATTCATAATAACTTTAGGGACAGATTAAGTAAGAAAGTTGTCTTTAGTTCCTTGATCCAGAGGAATTATGGCGAGTTTGAGTTGGCTAAATACTGTGTGCTATGTTCATAAGGGTTTGGGTGTTATTAAGTTTATAAAATCAACCGAAAACCTGAACATACTAGTATATTTGCCAAAGTATTTGCCTCCTCTATCTGATCTCACAAAATTTAGTTAAAGATCAAGTTGTTTTCAACTTTAGTTAGAATCTTTAAAATTGTAAGTGATTCAGATTTACCCTTGATGAGATACAAGTACATGGAACGAGAATAATCATCAGTAAACTGATAAATGAAGTATTTCCGATTATTATAGCAATGGTGTAAGTGTCACTTATGAGTTTAATAAATTAGAACCCTTAGTGACAACTTTCTTAGTTTCTATTGTCTTTTTACCTTTGAGGCATTTAACATGTGTTCCAAAATAGATGAAAACGAGAGAGGTAAAACGTCATCCTTCACAATTTGCGAAAAGTGATCACGTGAAATATGGCATAAAAGTTAATGCCACAACATGGATGAGGTTTCTAAGTCTTGTTTTTCGTTTAGTCTTTGTCGAGTTCTCATTGATATTATATGACAACAAAGAGTTAATGAAATTATCATCTAGTTCTAGCTTATAGAGATCACTATCCAGAAAATTAGTACCAAATACTTGAGAATTTAGAAATGATAATAAGTTTGTCATTATCATGAGAAACATAAAAACCATCCATGTATAACTTTGGTAATGATACAAGATTCCAAGTAATCTCGAAAGATATAAGGTATCATAAAGTTTTATACATAAACGATTTTTTTATTATTAATGTAAGGTTCTCATGCCAATAACAAATAGTTCTTTTGTATTCTCAAGCTTAAAGATTCTTTGGTACTTTTTCTTATTCTAGATTGTAAGGAATCCTTGAGTTAAGTTGGTTACAAGAACCATAGAACCAGAGTCAAATTATCATATGTTAGTTGGAACATTAAAGGACTCAAATATCATATTAGGATGATTATCTCTTTTAGCCAGCTACTACTTAAATTCAGGGCAATCTTTCTGTTAATGTTCAACCTTTAGGTAGAACTTATAGTAAGACTTGCCAATGGAGTTGTTAGAGCTGGAAGAAGTACTTGCATTGGATTTAGAGACCTTAGAAACTTTCTTATTAGGAAAATTGTTCTTCCTTTTCTTCGAATTTGCAGCAATGAGGTTAGCAACATTCGGTTTCTACAACTTCTGAAGTTCTTCCTCTTTTACACACATAGCAATCAACTCCTTTAGCATCCACTTATCTTTCTGAGTGTTGTAGTTGATTTTAAATGCTAAATAAGGTGCAGGAAGAAAATCATAATGAGGTGGTTAGGAAACTGAGAGGCCCCGAGCCCCTCAGTTGGCAAACATCAAACCCATATTCTTTAAAACATATTTACATTACCATAGCAGCGGAACTTCGGGTGATTACATGAAATATAATACACAAATTATACAAACGTTAAACATAACCCACACTTTATAGTTTTATACATAGTCAGTTTATGCCATATTATGCCAGGGTAATCTTCAACCTATGCCACGAGCCCTCAGCTAATCTCTCTCGTTACCAATAACCTGACATGCATGTAAAACAAGTCAGCTTTATGCTGGTGAGTTCTAATTAAGTTTTCATAAAATCCTCACTGCACATATATAACATTAACGTTCACTGTTGACCGAGGTCAACAATCTCAATCATACTTGAACATAATTCATTTCATCTACATACATATTCTTGCTACATCAATCATACAATACATAAAACCTTAGCCTTTGCTGTTAACCTAAGTCAACAACCTTTAACATACATATTATCATAGCATAATCTCATACACAACCTACTCATCATCATACATTAACCATATTGTGCAAAACTTTAGCCTGAACTGCTGACTTTAGTCAGCCTGCTTGTGCAGCACAAGTCTCTATGACACTGACGACCCACAGTCGACAGGCCTGTTCTTTCACAGGACTCTATGACTCTGACGACCCACAGTCGACATGCCTGTTCTTTCACAGGACTCTATGACTACCAACCGAAGTTGGTAGCTCATACCGGTACAAGACTTCGTTACATACTTCATTTATACATAACATGGTTTAAATTATTTAAACCATCATAAACATAAACACTTTACTGCACCGCAGTGCTCAAATTCTGCCCAACCGCAGCCGGGACTTCAAAACCATATTTCCTACTCGACCTCGGTCGAGACTTTAAAAAAATCAATTACTTCTCAACTGTAGTTGAGACTTAAAGCATTATTTACTTTAAAACGTTCTTTACTTGAAAACATTCTTTACCTGACCTTAATCAGGTTAGTGTCACTTTCATACATTAACTTTACAACTTGAAACATTCTTTACTTTAACATATTCTCTTATCTGACCGTAGCCATATAAAACAATCATTTACCTAAAATTACTTTATAACATGCATATCAGCCCTAAAATGTTAAAATAGTAAAAGAGGGCTCATAGAACTCACTTGATGTCTTACTGTAGCAAGATCACTCACAAACTGGTACTAATGGTGAATTTCTGCATTCGTTTATACTTAATAAATCATTTATGTTTTAACCTACTGATTAGATCTTTCTGAACGTTCAATGTCAAAGACATTGTCTTGTAAGTCATCAAATAGTTAATGTTGTTGATTACCTCGCTAGACAGGTTCCTAGACAGATTAATGGCTTAGAAATGAAACATTCTTGTTATTGATTACCCTTATATCATGAAATATCGCAAGATCGTATTAAATAGGTTTAATAACCATGTTTAACATACTGATCTGCCTGTTATCATAAACATCAAATACTCGTTCCAATGAGTATGTTAATGATTGTGATTAGTTTGAAACACTTAAATTTAACCTTTGCATTTCAAAGATTAGCCAAGCTAATCACATATATTGTCATAATCAAATGGATTAAACCATTATCTTCATAGTTGTGATTTCATGAAAATCGGGCATTACAACGGATCAAAACAAGAATTTAACCGTTAGAACATCGTGTTCTTCATTTCTAATCAATCCTAGCCATCATCTAGGCAATAATCAACAATCCTAACTATCTCATTACGTTCAAAATCAAGATCTAATCAATCAAAATCAAACTAGAAGGTTAAAACGAACCGTTACCTGTTCTGACGAGTTTCTGCGGTTAAAACATCGATCAGGACTTGTATATATGATTCCTGGGATGATCCGGATGTTTAGAAACCTTAGATATGAAGTTTGGAGATGTTTGGGAGCTACTTTTTCGCCTGGAGGTCGAGCAAGAAGGAAGAAATGCGAATTTAAGTTGTTTCCACGCGTTCTGATCCATTTAACCATTTTTAGCCGACATAAGGCCTGGGGCGCAACGCCCCAACTGGGCGTATGGCGCCAGGCGTAGCGCCCCACGTCACCCTGCGTCATCATTTGAGTTTTAACTTGTTTTCGCGATTCCGGGAGCATACGAACTCCGTTTTGCGCACGGTTTTCGCCCACGTTCATCATTTTTCACATACTATGAATCCCCAATAACAAAAGTTGCTAAATCTTTGTGGATTTCAAGCACGACCAAATGTGCTTACATCATAATTGCCGAATTTTTCGTACGCAATCATCACAGTTTCAACAGTAACCGAAATCTCGTACGTTTATTATTAAATTACTAAATTTTCGGTTGTTACAAATCTACCCTCCTTACAATAGGTTTCGTCCTCGAAACCTGTTACATTTCAAACAAATGTGGGTAGAGTCGTTTCATCTCGTCTTCAGTCTCCCATGTCGCCTCGGATCCTTTTCGGTGTTTCCATTGAACCTTAACTTGCCTAATCATCTTGTTACGTAACTGTTTCTCTTTCGTATCAATAATTGCAACTAGTTCTTCTATGTAATTCAACTTTTCATCAATTTCAATATCATTTAAAGGCACATATGCTACATCATCCGCTAGACATTTTCTCAGATGTGAAACGTGAAATGTCGGATGAATTCCACTTAGTTCATCTGGCAGATCTAACCGGTAAGCTACCTTACCAACCCGTGCCATTATTTGAAAAGGTCCAATAAATCTCGGACTTAGCTTTCCTCTTTTCCTGAATCGAATAATTCCCTTCCATGGTGAAACTTTTAACAATACTTGGTCTCCTACTTCAAATTCTATTGGCCTCCGTCTTTTATCGGCATAAGACTTCTGTCGATCCTGTGCAGCTTTCATTCGCGCTTTAACTAGTTGAAGCTTTTCTGTCAAATCTAACACTGCAGCTTTACTTCCCACTTCTTTCTGTCCTACACCTCCCCAACATACCGGTGTCCTACAACGCCGTCCGTACAATGCCTCATATGGTGGCATTCCAATACTAGCATGGTAGCTATTGTTGTACGAGAATTCCACCAATAGTAAATGATCATCCCAACTACCACCAAAATCAATAATACAAGCTCTGAGCATATCTTCTAAGGTTTGGATAGTCCTTTCAGACTGTCCATCGGTCTGAGGATGATACGCAGTGCTAATATTGAGTCTTGTACCCATTGATTCATGAAACTGTTTCCAGAATCTTGAAACGAACCGCGTGTCACGATCTGACACTATAGAAACTGGAACTCCATGTCTTGTAATTATTTCTTTCACAAATAGTTCAGACAGTTTCTCCGACGTATAAGTCTCCCGTATAGGCAAGAAATGAGCACTTTTCGTTAACCGGTCTACAATCACCCAAATAGCATCATGACGTTTCGTCGTAAGAGGCAACTTAGTTATAAAATCCATGGTGATGTGTTCCCATTTCCATTCCGGGACTTCTAAAGGTTGCACATAACCATAGGGTTTCTGATGTTCAGCTTTCACTTGTGCACATGTCAAACATTTGTTTACATACTGCATTACATTAAACTTCATACCTGGCCACCAATAATCCTTTCGAAGGTCTTGATACATTTTCGTTGCACCAGGATGAATAGAGTAGCGTGACTTATGTGCTTCGTCTAGAATCCTTGACCTGATGTCCCCATTTCGTGGAACCCACATTCGACCAAATCGAATCTTAATACCAAATTCATTTTCTTCTAGATTCTTGACTTGACCAAAGATTCTTTCGAATCCAACATTTTCTTCCTTTAGTCCTTCCTTCTGTGCATCTTTGAGCTCATTCAGAAAGTCAGGTGTTATTACCAAACTGTAAGACTTAACTTGTATAGCAGAGTGTTCTGTCTTACGACTTAGTGCATCAGCCACCACATTGGCTTTTCCTGGGTGATACAAAATCTCACAGTCATAATCTTTCAGCAGTTCAAGCCATCTTCGTTGTCTCATATTCAAGTCCTTCTGTTCAAAGAAGTATTTTAAACTTTTGTGATCTGTGTAGATTGTACATTTCACTCCATATAGATAATGCCTCCAAATTTTTAAAGCAAATACCACAGCAGCCAATTCCAAATCATGTGTTGGATAATTAGCTTCATGGGTTTTCAATTGTCTTGAGGCATATGCTATTACCTTTCCCCTTTGCATAAGTACGCAACCCAAACCCAGATAAGACGCATCTGAGTACACCACCATGTCTTCATTACCATCCGGCAGTGTTAAAATAGGAGCTTCGGTTAACCTCTTCTTTAGTTCTTCAAAAGCTTGGACCTGAGTTGGACCCCAATCATATTTTACATCTTTCCTAGTCAATTTTGTCAACGGTGTAGCAATCCTAGAAAAATCCTGAATAAATCTTCTGTAATAACCTGCTAATCCAAGAAAGCTACGAACTTCCGTTGGTGTTTTCGGAGGATTCCATTTCATAACTGCTTCTACTTTAGCTGGGTCCACCATTATGCCTTCTGGACTAATAACATGACCTAAAAATTGTACTTCCCATAGCCAAAAGGCACATTTAGAGAACTTAGCATAAAGCTTTTCTCTTCTTAGTATTTCAAGAACTTCCCGGATATGACACGCATGATCACCTTCACTCCTTGAGTATATTAATATATCGTCAATAAACACAATCACTGATCGGTCTAACATAGGTCTGCACACCCGATTCATCAAATCCATAAACGCCGCAGGAGCATTTGTTAATCCGAAAGACATCACAAGAAACTCATAGTGTCCATAACGTGTGCGAAACGCTGTCTTTGGAATATCTTGTTCTCTCACCTTTAATTGATGATACCCTGATCTGAGATCTATTTTAGAAAACCAACTTGCCCCTTGCAATTGGTCGAATAAATCATCAATCCTTGGTAACGGATACTTATTCTTTATTGTGAGCTTATTCAATTCCCTATAATCAATACACATTCTCATACTTCCATCCTTTTTCTTTACAAACAACACTGGCGCACCCCAAGGTGACACACTCGGTCGTATAAAACCTTTGTCTAGAAGGTCTTGTACTTGGGTCATTAATTCTTTCATTTCTGTTGGAGCCAGACGGTACGGTGCCTTGGCGACAGGTTGAGCTCCTGGCACAACATCAATTTGGAATTCGATTTCCCGATCAGGTGGAAGTCCTGGCAAATCCTCAGGAAATACATCAGGAAAGTTACACACCACGGGTATGTCTTCCAATTCTTTTACCTTAATTTCTTTATCAATAACATAAGCCAGATAAGCCCCACACCCTCGCCTCATAAATTCACTCGCCTTAATCATTGAAATGACTTTAGGCGCATTAAACACTTTATCCCCGTAAACCGTTACTGATCTCCCATTGAGAGCTGTTAAGAAAATCATATTTCGTCGACAGACAATGTTAGCCTCATGTTTGGCCAACCAATCCATTCCCAAAACTACATCAAAACCTCCTAACGTAATCAGAAACAACTTAACAGGGAATCTATGACCTTCTATATCAATATAACAATCATCATCAATGACCTCCGTTACCCTAGTGGATTTACCAAGAGCAGTTTCTATATTAAAGCCATTTTCTATCTTTTTAACATTTGCACACAGTTTATCACAAAAAGTAATAGCCACAAAGCTCATACTTGCACCAGAATCAAATAGCACTGAAGCAGGGATATCATTAATCAAGAATGTACCTGTCACCACATCCGGGTCTTTGGCTGCCTGATCTCTGGTCATAGTAAAGGCACGAGCTTTTGCCTTTTGCTTCTCACCTCCTTTGCTACTTTCAGGTTTGATGGATTTATTAATTATTGCCTTCGGTTTAAGACAATTTTTGCTAATGTGACCCAATTCACCACAATTATAACACTTTGGCCTACTCGGACAATCAAAAGAGAAATGTCCCATCTTTCCACAACGGTAGCACAAAGTAGTCCCCGTACGACATTCTCCTCCATGTTTCCTTCCACACTTAAAGCATGTTTCAACTTCTTCCATTCTAAACCTTTTCATAGGGGGTCCTGATTTTTCATTTCTGTTTCTTTTAAATTTTGATGCCCACTTTTGCTTTGGTTCCTCCTTTAACGGTTCAGCTTCCACAACATCATCCCAGACAATGCCGCTAATTTCTACGGCTGATTCAAAAGTTCTAGGAGCATGCGCCTTCACATGTGTTCGGACTTTAGGCGGTAGTCCTTCCACATATAACTTCAATCTGCGTTCCTCCGTGTTTACCAAATGAGGAACCAGTCTTGACATTTCATTAAATTTTGACGTATATTGCCGATGGTTCATACGTCCAGCTTTCAAAGTCAGAAATTCCCGCTCGATTTTATCAATTTCATTCTTTGGACAGAAGTGTTTTATAACTAATTCCTTCAAGTCCTCCCATTTAAAACCCTCCACATCAGTAGTGGTCTTTGACTGCTTAACAGTGTTCCACCAATGTAGAGCTTCTTCAGTAAATGAGTGAGCTGCAAATTTCACAGCTTGATCTTCCCGGCATTCACTGATAGCAATAACCGCCTCCATAGCCGAAACCCAATGACAGGTGGCCACAGCATCCTTCTTACCATCAAATGAGGGTGGATTGCATCCTTTGAAGGCCTTGTAATCACAACCCTTCCCTTTCTCTGACGTAGAATCACCGTTCTTAGTTTCGGTGATCACAACTTCTTCTTCTTTAGTGCTTTCCTTAGTTTCTTCAAACTTTTCTTTCAAAGTATCCTTCAGTATTTTTGTAACCAAAGCTGGTAGCTTATCATCCAAAACTTTACAGACCTCATCAGAAATAGCCTTCACTACGATAGGCTCTAGAGTAAACTCATTTTCATCTTCCGGTTGCTCGTTGTGCTCGTAGTCGTCTTCATTGACGGGTTCTTCATTCTCGATATGTGGTTCTTCATGTTCCTGTGGTTGCTTACGTGGTCTACCCCTTTGTCCAGCCATTTAACTACCTACAAGATGCATCAATTGGAGAGTCAGTACAGGTTTAGTTTAGCACGAAATAAGCTTTGTAAATCGTTAATGACGTTGATCAGGTGTTATTAACCATTTACCTAACTCATAGGCTCTAAACGTTTCCCATCACGTCACCCCAAAGTGCATGACTCTAACTATCTTTCTAACCTTACACCTATGTCTTAACTCATACATAACATTCCGCTCATGGCATCAAACTACCCTTGACTGGCATTCTTATCCTTCAGTCCCATTTTCAGTTTAAGTCTAGTCATTAGGGATGACCAGATCTCTCAAACTATGGCTCTGATACCAACTTGAGAGGCCCCGAGCCCCTCAGTTGGCAAACATCAAACCCATATTCTTTAAAACATATTTACATTACCATAGCAGCGGAACTTCGGGTGATTACATGAAATATAATACACAAATTATACAAACGTTAAACATAACCCACACTTTATAGTTTTATACATAGCCAGTTTATGCCATATTATGCCAGGGTAATCTTCAACCTATGCCACGAGCCCTCAGCTAATCTCTCTCGTTACCATTTAACCTGACATGCATGTAAAACAAGTCAGCTTTATGCTGGTGAGTTCTAATTAAGTTTTCATAAAATCCTCACTGCACATATATAACATTAACGTTCACTGTTGACCGAGGTCAACAATCTCAATCATACTTGAACATAATTCATTTCATCTACATACATATTCTTGCTACATCAATCATACAATACATAAAACCTTAGCCTTTGCTGTTAACCTAAGTCAACAACCTTTAACATACATATTATCATAGCATAATCTCATACACAACCTACTCATCATCATACATTAACCATATTGTGCAAAACTTTAGCCTGAACTGCTGACTTTAGTCAGCCTGCTTGTGCAGCACAAGTCTCTATGACACTGACGACCCACAGTCGACAGGCCTGTTCTTTCACAGGACTCTATGACTCTGACGACCCACAGTCGACATGCCTGTTCTTTCACAGGACTCTATGACTACCAACCGAAGTTGGTAGCTCATACCGGTACAAGACTTCGTTACATACTTCATTTATACATAACATGGTTTAAATTATTTAAACCATCATAAACATAAACACTTTACTGCACCGCAGTGCTCAAATTCTGCCCAACCGCAGCTGGGACTTCAAAACCATATTTCCTACTCGACCTCGGTCGAGACTTTAAAAAAATCAATTACTTCTCAACTGTAGTTGAGACTTAAAGCATTATTTACTTTAAAACGTTCTTTACTTGAAAACATTCTTTACCTGACCTTAATCAGGTTAGTGTCACTTTCATACATTAACTTTACAACTTGAAACATTCTTTACTTTAACATATTCTCTTATCTGACCGTAGCCATATAAAACAATCATTTACCTAAAATTACTTTATAACATGCATATCAGCCCTAAAATGTTAAAATAGTAAAAGAGGGCTCATAGAACTCACTTGATGTCTTACTGTAGCAAGATCACTCACAAACTGGTACTAATGGTGAATTTCTGCATTCGTTTATACTTAATAAATCATTTATGTTTTAACCTACTGATTAGATCTTTCTGAACGTTCAATGTCAAAGACATTGTCTTGTAAGTCATCAAATAGTTAATGTTGTTGATTACCTCGCTAGACAGGTTCCTAGACAGATTAATGGCTTAGAAATGAAACATTCTTGTTATTGATTACCCTTATATCATGAAATATCGCAAGATCGTATTAAATAGGTTTAATAACCATGTTTAACATACTGATCTGCCTGTTATCATAAACATCAAATACTCGTTCCAATGAGTATGTTAATGATTGTGATTAGTTTGAAACACTTAAATTTAACCTTTGCATTTCAAAGATTAGCCAAGCTAATCACATATATTGTCATAATCAAATGGATTAAACCATTATCTTCATAGTTGTGATTTCATGAAAATCGGGCATTACAACGGATCAAAACAAGAATTTAACCGTTAGAACATCGTGTTCTTCATTTCTAATCAATCCTAGCCATCATCTAGGCAATAATCAACAATCCTAACTATCTCATTACGTTCAAAATCAAGATCTAATCAATCAAAATCAAACTAGAAGGTTAAAACGAACCGTTACCTGTTCTGACGAGTTTCTGCGGTTAAAACATCGATCAGGACTTGTATATATGATTCCTGGGATGATCCGGATGTTTAGAAACCTTAGATATGAAGTTTGGAGATGTTTGGGAGCTACTTTTTCGCCTGGAGGTCGAGCAAGAAGGAAGAAATGCGAATTTAAGTTGTTTCCACGCGTTTTGATCCATTTAACCATTTTTAGCCGACATAAGGCCTGGGGCGCAACGCCCCAACTGGGCGTATGGCGCCAGGCGTAGCGCCCCACGTCACCCTGCGTCATCATTTGAGTTTTAACTTGTTTTCGCGATTCCGGGAGCATACGAACTCCGTTTTGCGCACGGTTTTCGCCCACGTTCATCATTTTTCACATACTATGAATCCCCAATAACAAAAGTTGCTAAATCTTTGTGGATTTCAAGCACGACCAAATGTGCTTACATCATAATTGCCGAATTTTTCGTACGCAATCATCACAGTTTCAACAGTAACCGAAATCTCGTACGTTTATTATTAAATTACTAAATTTTCGGTTGTTACAGAAACCGTCTCTGAACTCTATGCATAATCCCTCAAATTGACGGGTCATGTAGTTCATTGTTATGAGGTGCTCATGAATGTTGTTAATCCTGTCATAGTTTGTAGCTACCAATTTCTAAATTAGAATGTTAGCATGCTATTTAGAGATCCCTTTGAATTGCTCCTCCAAATAAGTCAGAAAACTCTTAGCATTAATGGAATCTCGAACGGCTCCCACGATGATTTGACTAATGGTGTTTTGAAGAGTATTAGATACATTTGACTAATCTTCTTCCTTTTCTCATGCACTATGTTATTCTTAGAGTGCTTTATCAGTGAGGGAAGGAGGGTCTGCATCTCTGAGTGAAAACTCAAAACCCGGTTTGTCAAAAGTTAGCATCAGTAATGCTTCCAAGAAGAATGGTTTGCAAGACTAAGCGTTTCAATTCCCATATTGGGAGTTTGCAGTGGATTTTAGATGAGAAAGAATGAGATACTAATAAGGTTAAAGAAGAACTTAGAGTGATTTATGGGTAACTTAGATCTAAGGCAGGCAGAAATAAGGACCATTATAATAATGAAGTTGTGATAAAGTCTATCATAACATCAAAATAATAGACTAAGTTAGGTTCTACTTAAATAACTAGCTTTCACTTTGGTTAATCACTAACTATCTAACCATTAGGAACAATTTTAATATGATGCGCATCATGAATGTATCACATCAGCTTTGGCCAGAAAATGACACATTTAAGCACTTTGCACATATAAGCTTGCAAACCCAAATGTAACACATGAGACATTTATGCTTTAAGGCAAGAGGGGTCACTTGAATATTTAATGGTTAATAATACTCACTAAGTGACAATGCTTAGTTTATACTTAAATAACTTTGGGAATGTAACACATCAGGTTTGGCCAGAAGTGACATTCAATTGTTATTGAAAGTTTAAGCAAAGTATTATCAAATTATTTGAGTTTGCAAACATATATGTAACACATCAGCTTTGGCCAGAAAATGTAACATATATATTTTAAGGCAAAATTATATGAGCATTAAATAAGAATATTCACTTGTTACGTGACAATGCTTAATAAGACTCAAATAATAAGATGTAACACATCACCTTTGGGCAGAAATGAAACACTTGTTATTGAGTTAAAGCTGATTTTGAATTTTAAGGTTTTGTAAAACATGATAGTTTAAGGTTTTAACAAAACAAGTTCTTTATTGTTTAACAAAACATGATAGTGTTCGTACACGAAATTTACTGTTTACGAAGTTAGTAATGTTCTCGAAAATAGTTATGTATTTGAAAAATAGTTATGTGCTCTAAAATGGTTATTGTACTCAAAAATTGTTGTACTCGAAAATTCGAGTACTTTCAGATTTTCGAGTACACTTAGATTTCGAGTACTGTTAGATTTTCGAGTACGATTTTTTTTTCGAGTACATTATTTCGTGAACTTCAGAATTTCGAGTACTCTTAAAAAACTTTCGTGAACTTAAAATTTCGGGTACACTAAAATTTCGTGAACTCCAAAATTTCGATTACACTAAGATTAAAAAATAATTTCGAGTAAATTAAATTTCGAATACTCAAATTTCGAGTACATCAAATTCGAGTACTCTTAAAAACGTGTACAATAATTTCGAATACGTTTAAGTCCGAAAATTTTTAGGTTTACAAAAAACGCACCAGATTCACGTTTTTACGAAAAACGAACCAGTTTTAAGGTTTTTCGAAAAACGACCCACTGTTCATACTCGTTTTTGTAAAACGTTTTTGGATTTTGTATCAATTTCGTGATTAGGAATCGATTAAACAACATATTTATCTGATGCCACATGTTGGATCGATTCCTTTGGTTTAGATTTAAACATGAACAGGAAAACAGTAATGAAATAGAGATTAGATGAAACCTGTTAATCCAGTGAACGTGTTGTTGATTCCAGACATGATTCCTGATAGATGATGATCCGCTCGGGTTCCCGTTTAGGGTGTACGGTGAGGATGGAGATGAGTAGAGAGGCTCGGTTATGGGGCTCACCATTTCTCTTAGAGAATGAGGAGAATCGTGTGTTATGATGTTAATGATGAGTAACCTTGATTAGGAGCCTTAAGTCTCTTTATATATACACCTAAGGGGAAACCCTAATTAGGATAAATAAGGATAATTACGTCCATCAAATAATTATTTATCTGTTAGGGTTATTTAGGTAATTGATCTATTTAATTAAATAATCATAAGGGCCACATTTAATTATTTAGTCTAACAACGATATGTCGTCACTAATATATAGTATTAGTGGCAATTGTGGATATCAATAGCAGTGAAAATTGTCATCAACGCCGTTGTTAGAGTTTCCTATATATAGCAACCTTTTGAATCATCACGAGTAGCATTGGCAAAGGCTCGGGAACGTGTAGACAACTAGGTCGTTCGAAATCAGATATCCGATAGTTCAGATATCGAAAATTTTGGATGGTGAATTTCAATATCCGAATCCATATCCGAAATTTCGAATATCGAAATTTGGATATATATATAAATGGATATTTGAATTCAAAAAAATATTAATAATTATATACTTTTTGAAAAAAAATAAAAACTTTTAAAGAAAAATATTTTTTTAAAATAGGTAGCCGAATCTGAATCCAAATTTCCGGATATGTGAATTCTTGATATCTAAATTTTTGAATATATCATATTGGTATTATATTTTGTATTCGATTTTGGATGCGGATTGTTTTGAAAACCCTTAAGACAATGATGAGTTAGACGCCGCTATCACGGCAAACATCATATCCATGTTTATTTGGTTGTTTTCTTCCCGAGTACAATTAGCGAAATTTAAAACTTTAAGAAGTGCATTAACGCATGAGGGTTTCAAACTTTAATTAATATCGTAACTTATGTAATAAATTTGAATGATGAAGAAATTCATATCGAAAGAAATAAAAAAGCTTATATGTAACCAACGATTTCAAAATTTGCACAAGTTTTCTTTCTTAAAATATTATTGAACATCAAACATATCGTACCCGAGGACCTCCTTCCCTTCTTCCTCTACTTCCACTAGTCCTGCTTCCCTCTTCCCTCTCGATAGAGGGCTATATCACCTAAGATCGTATGCACCTCCTTTTCTCCTTGATTCCGGGCAATAGATAATTAAGTACCTCAACATCAAGTAGTAGAGCAGATAGGAACTTAATTTTTAATTTATTTAGGACTTTGAGAAATGAAATAATAAACAAGGTTGGATTAACACCATATTAGAGAGCCCCAAATATATGGTAAAAACCACTTTTATTCTTTAATAGTTCTAGAGATTTTGTAAATTTTCATATTTTGTCTTGGTAAGAAGTAAAGGAAACTTTATTTCTTATTCTAGTCACTACGCCTCGTTATATATTAACCATCAAAGCTTACATATGATATTTGGAAATCCTCCTTTTCTGTTAGTAATAAGATTTTATAAAAAAATATAATTTGGAAATCTTTCTTTTCTGTTAATGATAAAATTTTATTAAAACAAAACAGAGAGAGAGAGAGAAAAACTAGATCGTACCTGAAGCCGATTAAAAAAAAAAACTAGTTTTGTTTTCTATTACATAACTCTTGGTCTAACATACAACAACCACCTTACCCAGTATATTCTCACTTTTCAGTATGATCTGGGGGGAATAGATAGATACAAACCTTACCCCTATCCCAATTGGGATAGGGAGGCTGCTCCAAAAGAGTACCCGGCTCAAAGTTATGGTTTGAAGTTGATCATCCCAATGATTTTAACGTTATTTTTACAAAATAATTAAAATAACGTTAAACATCACCGATCTAACATCACCATCATAATTCATAAACATCAACAATCCAACACCAATCTAGGCTCAAGCCCAACTCAATACATTCTCAAATGAGTAGAAGAAAAAATTAAATAGCCCAAACCTCAAGCCTGGCCTGCTTACATATATAGTTACATTCTCAAATAGTCAAATGAATAGAAAGGACTCTATAGATAAGCTATATAACATATTTAATTAATGACCATCTTCTTTGTAATCTATGATGAGCCAACCCTTTGGGATGAGAATGTTAAGTAAGGGACGAATTCTTTTTTAACGGTTTAACTTGATTTCTTTATATTTTCAGTGTAAGGGGTTCGAACATCAAATGAGTGTGTTTTTGTGATAGGTTTGAGAATTCAATCTTCTTTCTTTTCATTTGGAGTGTCTTTTAGGCCATGTGTAGCGATCACACAATTATCACTTTACATATAGGTCACATAATGCTTCACGTCATTACCACATGTGTTATTATTACCCTCTCATCAAACCCCTATCATCTCCTCTTTTTTCTCCGTTCTTCTCTTTTCACTGCTTGGTCAAGTATATAAATCCCTCATGCCCCTATGTAATAGGGAGAGGGCGCCAAGGGGGCGTGACCGGTCCCTCTCACGCATACATCATGAGTTACTACACATGAGTCACAAAAAACTTACAGTTTTTAGATACTTTATTAAGAAAACCAACATGAGAAAGCTTAGAATTTGACACATTACCTAATCTTTTGTGCTATGTATCGAGTTTCGCCATCATGACTTGTCTTTTGTTCCCCATCTTCCTCATCTCATACAGACCTGTCTTGCAATCAACCATTCCAATTAATTTTTTTGAATTCAAGTCTTGCATAATACAAAATACAAGGAAAAACATTATAGCACATTCTAGATCTTTTGATAATCTACTTATTGATAACAAGTTGCATTTGAATATAGGAATGTAAAGAACTTCTTTAATTGCCATTCCGTTTGGTAGGACATGATCCCCTCGCCCTTCAACGCTTATAGATACGCCATTAGGTATAGTCACGGGCGATTCATATTTTCTCTTGGTTTTCTTTTTTAAGTAATGAGCCAATGTGTGTGATGTGCTCGGTGGCGCCGGAGTCGATTAACCATTTGCCTTCTTTATCGTAATTACCTGCCATGTTAACCACACAAGAATTTTCTTCATATGCTACACCAACTTTATTACCAAAAAAATTGATGAATTGTTGATATTTCTCATTTAGTTAAGCCAGGTATTGGGCTCGTTTCCCCTTCATTGCTTTTGCCTTTCTTTTCTGCATCATTAACCATGGTAGCTTGTAGTTTTTTTTTAAAGGATCGATTTAGAATGCTCTGATACCATAATAATTCTACTATGGTAAAAGATACAAAATTGGTGAATTGAAAAGTAGTTTTTTAGAGTCACATAAGGAGCGACCTTATATACACTGGATAGGCACAAATTAAGCCATATAATAAGGAATAATATATGCAAAGAAAATAATAAATAAATAAATAAAAACCATCTCTTTAGCAACACGGAGGAGGATTTTTCGGGGTGGCGGCGACCCACAAGAGCATTCCACGGCCCCCGCTCCCGGCTTGCTCCTCTCGTTTGTGATTGGCCAAAAAAAAAGATTGTGTGGTCTTTAAGGTTATATAGTGGTGATGATGTGACACAGTGAAGAAGGTTTTTCAGTAGGAGTGATGATGTGGCAGAAAATTTCGATGAGGATGGTCTAATGCAACACACGAATCTATGTTGTGCTCTTGCAGGATTAGTTGACCCACTGGTGTGTGTGTATTTTGTAGTAAGAATTAGCTATCTATGTTTTGTTTTCATTTCTTTTTTGCAATTTAGTGAGACTAGATTATGCATACCATTTGGTGAGACTTGCTTAGCATCAAATATTTTGTTGGCTTCAAGCATCAGATCTTACATGTGATTGGGCTGCTCTTTTTGTAGTTTAAGATCGCAAGGTATACAATAAACACAGTTTTTTATAACTTATTTTTTATATTTTTATTCAGTTTTAATTTATCTTTAATGGTCTTATAAGGGGGTCATTTCTATTCTAATAAAGGATACTAGATCATACTATTCTTTATTCTAATGTGGACATTTTTTTAGAACAAGCTCATCTTATAAAAAAAGCATTTGACATATAAGGAAAATCATAGCCCTATAATAGAGTAGAGATGACGTTATGAGTTTTTTTGGTTACGAATAATAATGAGTAACCTGTATTGTTGGTCAAAACACTTAAATTTGTGATTTTGTTAAAACACTTCAATTTCTTATAAATAATTTGATGTATTAAATATGATTAAAAAAACAGTAATTTTTTTAATAATAGTTCAGTTTTTTTCATAATATGACTTGGGGGGTTTTGTCACACATAGACTTTGAGCAACTTTCATCTCGTGTGAGCCGTTATACACATATGACCCGTTTTGAGATATAAATAACACAAATTACTCTTTTTTTACCCATAAACACATAAACTAGAAAACTGTTGCATCCCTTCAGGTACCAATGTCATTATTGTGTTCTTAAATACTAATTTTTGGTTTAAATACATAATTTTTTTTTCTGTAAATAACATCTAGTTCCCCTTTATTTGTTATGTGTTAACATCAACATCTCCTTTAAACATGTAATTTGTGCTTGGAAATGTCATTATTGTGTTCTTAAATACTTATCTTTGGTTTAAATACATTTTTTTTCTGTAAATAACATCTAGTTCCCCTTTATTTGTTATGTGTTAACATTAACATCTCCTTAAAACATGTAATTTTTGTTTGGAAGGGGCACACATTGGCTTACAATATAATATATCTTTTGCTGGTAAATAGTCAGATTCCATCCTTATGTTGCAAACATAAATCCACACACATTTATTTTTCAATTCTTTGTATTTTAGGCAAGCCACTTGAACAATATAATTCTGTTTGTGAAAGCAATTCATTGTTGAAAAGATTGATGTCCCTGAGCACATTGTTTCTTTCTTTTTGCCATTACAAGGGTTTTTATTTATCATCTTTTGCTGCTACAAACATAAGAAATATATGTAGTTTATGTGAAAAGTGGCTCAGCTGCTTCATAATGATATTTATCTTCTGTATTCTTTTTAATGGTGTTTGCAATTGTTTTAGCAATCAATTTGCTCTTTAAAGAGTGGATTTTAATGATATATTGTTTTTTTATTAAATTTATCATTAGCACTCTTTATTTTTTATTTTATTTTAAGTGTTAATTTATGACAGTAATGGTAGATGTTGATGAACAACATCTTTGAAGTGCATATAAGTCTACATCTTTTAACTGATTCTTTATGAGTTAATTAGCGTTTTCGTTTTAAGTAGTTTCGAACATTCAAATTTCAGAGTTTGTTGTTTTATGGTTTTTTAATATAATTGGTTGATTTAGTCTCATAAATTAAATGACTTCTACTTTGATTTTAAAGAAATCCTGTTTTTTTAAATGCAAAGAAATATAATAATAACATTATGACAATAAACTACCCGGTTACCTGACCCAAACAATAATTAGTAAAGTTAAGGTGGGTTTGATGAAGGTAAGATATAGACAGCCTTACCTCTCCACATATAAATAGAGAGGTTACTTCCAATAAGACATTCGGCTCATGATGTCTGATTAACCGACCAATACAACGCTTTTAACGTTATTTTCACTAAAATTAAGTAAAATAACATTAAAATTAATGTAATTTTACTTTTGCAACTCAAGACGGACACATATACAATGTATTATACATATTATTTATTACAATCATATTACTTGCTAATATTACCCGATATACCATGTAGTGTTGTAGTGTACCTGCAATGCGCATAATAATAATAACTAGATTTTCTTCATCAGAGCATTGCTGCAGGTTATCATAGTACACTCTCCAGAACGGGTATTATATATCATTTGCATAATTATAAGTTACATAGCAAAATCAAATCTCTTATCACGAAATCTATACAAATTTTTGTTAAAAACATAAAATCATACAAAATCTACACAAATATGTTACAAAAATAATAAAAAAAATTACGCACAAAATCCTTCTCACCAACAACCAATCGGTTGAATTAAAACAAAAACGCAAATCTCTAAGAAAATCTCTCAAATTTAATAAAAACTCAAATCTATAAGTAAATCTTTCAAATTTAATAGTATATTCTCTCTTTACTACTTTTTAAAGTTAAAAAATTTCCGGTGGTCTAAAATATATACTATTCAATTTTATGGATCACGTTTTTTTCAATATATAAATATACACAACATTTACTATTTAATAATATATATATATATATATATATAATATTTATTTTTGCTATTTAATATAATAATATATAAATACTATTCGTTTTCATATATTTTAATTATATATATATAATGAATTCAGCAAATTCACTGGAGAAATTCACTTTAAACAAAGTAATTCAGCCTAACCAATGGCCCCCAACTCGCACCATTGTAAAACTAACTCTATGACCCGTAATTTATGGGGCTAGGGGTACACTTAACACCACCTGACGCCGTACGGGTCGTATAGCCCTATATGGGTCGTATGGGTGTAAGATTTTAGTCGGATTTTGTTAGAAAAATGTCTGGCAGCTGAAATTATATACGGGTTGTATGGACCTATACTACCCGTAAAGAAATTTGTGAAATTACAGCTTTCGTTTTTGCTAACGATATGCGTACGTGTCTAACTTATTTGTAATATCGTCTAAGTGTTTTGGTTGGTTAAAAAATAGTTTTTTAGCGTAACCATGTTTAATCACATATTTTGTTTTACAACCGATATGCGTAATTGTCTAACTTATTTGTAATATTGTCTAAGTGTTTTGGTTGGTTGAAAAATAGGTTTTAACGTAACCATGTTTAATCACATATTTTGTTTTACAACCGATATGCGTAATTGTCTAACTTATTTGTAATATTGTCTAAGTGTTTTGGTTGGTTGAAAAATAGGTTTTAACGTAACCATGTTTAATCACATATTTTGTTTTTACAACCGATATACATAATTGTTTAACTTATTTAATTTGTAATATTGTCTAAGTGTTTTGGTTGGTTAAAAATATTTTCTAATTGTTTTGTTTGACAATTTTTTAATGAAACCATGTTTAAACGTTTAGCATTTCACCGACACACATGTTTTTTAATTATAAAAAAAAGAGAAAACAAACAATCACACCATACACAACAGACATACGAAATAAGAATACATACACGTGAATAAATGGAAGTGCTCATACATCAAAATACTAAAGAAAAAATACAAAAAACTAAGCATGACCACCAAGATCCTAATCATGGCTCTGTCTAGGAAAGACGGGAATATGAACACCAGAAGTACCTGCCTTGTGCTCCACCATCCATCACATCATGTCCTCTATGCGATCAAGTCGTGTAGCATGCTCACGCAAAATCATATAATGCTCATGCAATATTGCAGCGTCAGCAGGATGTAGTTGAAACTGACGAACAAGGACATGATGCTGGGCTGGTGGTGGCTGGTCTGGTAGTGGCTGGTGTGGTGGTGGCTGGTCTAGTTGTGGCAGAACCTCCAGCTGTGGATGCTCCTACTGGGGATGTGGAATAGGAGGCTCCCAAACAGCATGGCGATCAATTCTGCCGCAATCGTCATCAGCATAACCGTGTTACGCCACAACAGCGATGAAGCGTACGACATAGTCATGCTGTCTCTAATCTCATCCGAAAAATGACGAAGACTGTGAAGGATACATGTGATGAATGAGCTACACGTAATAGCGCATGTAGCCTTGCGACTAACAATGCTAGAAAAATAATCAGCTAGCAACCACGCGAGGTTGCAGTTGTGGGCGCCAATCAAACAATAAAGATAGAATAGGTCCTTCGGTGAGACCCACTCCTGGCTGAGACGGCAGCCAGTGATTGTGTATGCGATGCACCGATGCAAATATCCAATATTATACATCATTACCATCATCATTATCATCGTACTCAGTATATTCATTATTAGAAACGCTAAGATAAGTTTGAAAAGATTAAGATGTAGACAATCTTACCTCTATCTTATAGGCATAGGAATATAGAGGCTGCTTCCAATAAGACCTCCGGCTCGTGATGCCTCATTAACGACCAACCTAACGCTTCTAACTGTATTTTTACAAAAATTAAGTAAAATAACATTAAAATTAGTGTAATTTTACTTTTGACTCTCGAGAACCAACACAAATACACATTATTATACATGTTATTATTTATTACAATCGTATTACTTGCTAATATTACCCGAGACATTATGTAGTGTACCTAAAGTGCGCATTATGATAATAATAATGAATTCATTAAATTCAATGGAGGAATTCACTTTAAACAAAGGAATTCGGCCTAACCAATGGGCCCCAACTCGCACCAATGTAAAACTAACTCTATGATCCTTAATTTATAGAGTCCTTTATGTTTCAAAATGTCAAAATCAGTCCTTTAAGCTTTCAAATGTTGCAAACTCGATCATTTCTCTGTTAAGTGTTAACGGAATAGGGGCATAAATGTCAAAAAAACTCATGTAAGTAATAGAGTAAATTTCACTTTTGGTCCTTTATGTTTACATAAATTTTCAGATATGACCATTTATTCTGTTAGTACTTAACGGAGTTGACGGAGAAAGGACCGAGTTAGCAACATTAGAAAACTTAAAGGACTGATTTTGACATTTTGAAACATAAAGGAATCTCTTTGAAATTTTGTGTAAACATAAATGACCAAAAGTGCAATTTATTGTTAATATTTATTAGAACTAAAATAATTAGTATAAACATTCACATCGTCTCCATCGTACTCAGTATATCTATCATTAACAAAGTTAAGGTAGGTTTGAGGAGGGTAAGTGTAAAGACCCATTTTGGGATTTTATTAATAAAATAACTTATGTTATAATAGCTTCTTCCGACAGCATCTTCTGATCCTACAATGAAGAGGTTGCTTCCGAATTGAAACTTGCTTCCGAAAGCTTCTTCCAATTGAAGCTATTAATTTTTTTATGCTTCTGATCCTATTTGCATCTTCCGATGGTTATTTTGTTTGGAAAATATAAAAGATTTATCTCAAGAACTTTGTGACTCACGAATCATGAAGTATTGGATGGCAATATGGTAATTTGACTTGGATGCTTTATATCAATAATTGTTGACATATAATGATATCACGTAAATTATCTTCTTGGGGTATATTGGTAATTTCAGGTTGGTGGTGTTGGGAATTAATTTGGTAGCATGACAAGAATTTATTTGAAGATTCAAGAAGCCCATATCTTATAAGTGTGTGTGAGACCCTGATCCCGGGTACCCCATATATAGATGTTTGTTTTCATCATAACACATAGCTCTTAAACTTAAACTTACATAAATATGCAGCGAAAATACTGAAATAATTGAATCAAAACATTTATGATTGCCAACACCATCGGATTCTCTATCTTGATGCCCGAGCTCCATGTCGTCCCTTACCATAGCTTTAACATGACATACATGCTAAAATGTCACCGACCTTTATAAATCATCGTAAACGTTTTGGTGAATAAAACATCATTTACATGAAAACATCATCTCATACACATACATCATAGCACATAACCATTGTGATCATCATAGCCATCATCATCATAGCAACCTTCGTTCAAATGAGCAGTGGGCTTATCCCGGCACAAGGCTCCGTGTTTATAGTCCGATCGAATCTTACCATGTTTATAGCCGGATCGGCTACGTGTTTATGTCCTGGTCGGCTCCATGTTTATAGTCCGGTCAACTCCATGTTTATAGCCTGATTGGCTCTCATGTTTATAGTCCGGTCGACTCCATGCTTATAGTCCGATTGACTCTTACCATGTTTATAGCCCGATTGGCTCCGTGTTTATAGTCCGGTCGACTCTCATCTTTATAGTCCGATCGACTCTCATGTTTATAGTCCGGTCGACTCCGTGTTTATAGCCCGATCGGCTATTCATACCATGTTATAGTCATGTTGACTCTCATACTCACCCAGCATAAGCACTAGAGCATCATTCATACATACCCCATAACAAGTATGGGAACATCGTTCATTCATCATACATGATATACAAGCATCATATCATCATTCACCGTAATCATCATACATTTCATACTAGTATCATAACATCATTCATAGCTTACTAGTTCCCCCTTATAAGTTTAAGTTCTCAAATCTTAGCTAAGTATTCGAAACCCTTGAAGTTCACTAAGTACCCACATACACGAAATCCATAAGGTTCACGAATACACGAGTACTCGAACCTATGGACTCACGAACCTCTAGGTACACGAAACCCATGAGTACTCGAAGTACAGAGCACACGAAATATGATTCTCGAAATGTAGTTCACGAACCAAAGGTTCTCGAAACCAATTTCAAAGGAGTTCGAATTTTACAATTCAAGTACATCTTCCGGTACTCATGTTTCCATCGTATAACATCTCTGAAATAAATCTAAGACTTTGGGGAGCTAGTTCTTGGTTCCTTATGTCGTTACCAACACGTTGGAACCGCAAAGACTCGAACTTTATGCATAAAGGTGCGAGCTTTATGCATGAGTTCACTTTTGCATAAAAATCCTCACTTTTTCGCAAAGAACACTTACTTGTCATTGGATAATCCTCTTGGTAGCTTCTTGTGTGCTTCTTCTTCTTCTTGAGCGTTTTACAGCCGATTCTTGAAGTTTTCGAACTCCATTAGAGTACTTGAGAGAAAGCGTGCTTCCAGCCAAAGGTGTGCACATTTCCCAAGGCACTAATATATATAGGCAGTGTTCACGAACCTGGTACTCGATATTGGGTCATTTTAGAGTAATGATTTTCGAGAACTAGGGTTCTTGAAATAAAATTCGAGTACTGCAATTCGTGAACTTGACTTGTTTATTTTTCGTTTGTTTTCCTACAAGTCAATTAGCCGTTACACATACGTAATTTCAAACACATAGGTTATTTCAAATAACTTGTATTAGAAATTTGGGGTGTTACAAGTCTCCCCTCTTTACAATAGGTTTCGTCCCAAAACCTGCCTTGTTGGTCAAAATAATAGTGAGTAACCTGTATTGTTGGTCAAAACACTTAAATTTGTGATTTTGTTCAAAACACTTACAATTTCTTATAAATAATTTGATGTATTAAATATGATTAAAAAAACAGTAATTTTTTTAATAATAGTTCAGTTTTTTTCATAATATGACTTGGGGGGTTTTGTCACACATAGACTTTGAGCAACTTCCATCTCGTCTGAGCCGTTATACACATATGACCCGTTTTGAGATATAAACAACACAAATTACTCTTTTTTTACCCATAAACACATAAACTAGAAAACTGTTGCACCCCTTCAGGTACCAATGTCATTATTGTGTTCTTAAATACTAATTTTTGGTTTCACACAAGGCTCTTGATCTGCTTGTTGTTGAAAAAAGCAAGATACATGTATTGCGGACCGGGTGTCATTCATGTAACTGTCAACTTTTCACCAGTTGTGCCTTGTCGTGTGCTTCTAGTCTGTCGAAATACAAAAACACAGATAATGAGATAAACTTGTTTCATTATTATTATAGTAAATGTCTTTAATTTGATAAAAATTTGATAATCAATTTTGTTTCAGATACCGAAATTCCACTTGTCGCTGTAAATATATTCCGGACAAAACTTGATACTCGTCCGTTATTTTTAGACGAAGAAGAAATTAATGTTGAAGAACAATTACAAGTCGTGAAACAACAATAATGACCCAACCGACCGAAGTAAAAAAAAGTATGACGAAGAAATTATTGGCTACAACTTTTCCTTGGAAAAGTGATAAGAAACCGCCTGTTGTTCAAACAGACATTCGTGGACGTCCTAGTTATAAAGTGCCGCAACAAAAGAAACATGACTAACAACACAACGTGATTGATCAACCCAGACATAGTTCTTATACACATTCCAAGGTGAAAGATCAGAATGTCGCACTACAACGTAGTCGGTCAACATATTCAAGAGGGAAAGCTATAGCAAAAAATGATCCTATCTAATTATCACAAGAGTATGCTTCATTCCAATCGGTCGTTGAAAATGAAAGTATCTGGAATTCTAATAGATTTAAAAGTTTTATACCAGATTTGTTTCATGGTCACATTTCACGCATACGACATAATGCCCGACGGCAACTACGGTTTCCAAGCTGTTGCCGTGGGTTTAGGTTTTAATGAAAATATGTGGCTTTACGTTCAACAACAACTGTTAGACAAGATGGATACACATAGAGATGTGTACTGGTTGATATTTGAAAATATACAAAACGACGTGTATAATAGAATTTATAACAGCATTAACTGGCAGCAAGTTCAAGCGGCACCATTCCGACATTGGATGCAAATGCCTTACACCGGGATTCTGATTGCTCAAAAATTTTGTGTGATTGTTCACCTAATAAATATAAAAAGCTCTCAGACATATTTTCCGTTGTAAATAAGCGCGGAGAATGAAGTATCACACACCAAGTTGGAAGGAGATTATCCGATGCCATCAGCAGTGGGATTTGGAATAAGTATGACACACCAAATGCTTCTTCTTGAGAATATATATATAGACAACGTATACAACAATTCGTATAAATACGTCGCGAAAAAGGAGAAGTCGATTATATTGATTTATTTTAAATGTAAATGTATTTAACACGAAATATATAGACAACGCGGAGCCAACAATTCATAGAAAATGTTAAAAGATTCACCTCTTAGTCTTCTGGCTATATAATATTTGCGAATGTTCCTTCAATCTCGTCTCTTCGTCTTCTACGGAGACACATTTTAAGAGTCTTTCAATCGGTTCAACATCGCCTCGTACTACGTCTAGTGGTACCGTCGTTGTCAAATAAAAAAAATTAAAACTTTTTTAAAAAACTGTACGTAGCGTACTGCTCCCTACGTGGCGTACAGGGTGGAGTATGACCTGTAGTATATCCATACACCACCCTGTACGCCACGTAGCGACCTCTACGTTACGTACAGGTGTGGAGTATCAGTTTCATAATTACAAAGGGATCTGTACGTGATGTACTGCTCCCTACGTGGCATACAGGGTGGAATATGGACTGTATTATAGCCATACTCCACCCTGTACGCCACGTAGGGACCTCTACGTGGTGTACATGTATGGAGTATCATTTTCATAATTACAAAGGGTTCTGTACGTGGCGTACTGCTCCCTAAGTGGCGTAAAGGGTGGAGTATGGCCTTTAGTATAGCCATACTCCACACCTGTATGCCACGTAGGGATCTTTACATGGTGTACAAGTGTGGAGTATCAGTTTCATGATTACAAAGGGATCTGTATGTGGCGTACTGATCCCTACTTGGTGTACAGGGTGGAGTATGGCTTGTACTACACCCACACTCCACCCTTGTACACCACTTAGGGATCAGTACGACAATTACGAGCCCCTAAAAAACCCCTTGATCGGGTATACGACTCCCAAAACACCACCATATACGCCATTTTCACTCTCACGCCACTCAAGCTTAATATCGAGCCATACGAGTCCGGATTCGAGCAAAAGTTGTTAGGATCTTCTTTCTACTCATTATAGGTAAGTTTTTCTCGCGTTTTAACCGTTAGAATGTGTTAGATTGACACGAGAATGGTTTGGGAGGCGTAACCTATGCTGAACGAAGAACAGTACGCCGCGTATAGCCCTGTATGTCGCATACTGTTCGTCCCCAATTCATAAGAATAAGAACTGTTCGTCCCCAATTCATCGACAGTAGTAGTCTGGTGCGCCAAGTTTCGTACCATGAGGATCGGCCGGCAGAAGGCCGTTGACTGGGAGATCCTCGGCGAGATAGGCGAGCGAGAGTGCGCCTTGCGGTGGATCGGGGAGGAGACGCCGTGGAAGCGGCTCTTCACCATGGCGTTCCAGCCTTCGTAAAGGGAGATCTTCGTGGAGTTCCTCTCCACATTCACGTACCATCCTAGTGGCATGCCGGAGATTGTGTTCTCTATGCTTCCATGTCGCTGGTGGAGTTCGCAGTCCTTTCTGGCCTATACTGGGAGTCTCCCCACTGTACACAGCGGGGATTACTGAGATTGATGACACCACCTTGCGTGCATGGTGGCCTCATATTGCAGAGGATCCCTTTGCGGGGACCATGGTGAGAATGAGTCACATTCGCGACCCTCTCATTCGATATATGCACCGGCTGGTTGCCACGTCGATTGCTGGACGTGGAAGAAGCCGCGAGTGGTGCACATTGCAGGATTTATTTTATTTGTACTGCCTCATCACCAAGTGTACATGCCAGTTTGCGCGCTGCCTTGCCGAGTACTTCGCGACGTATTACCACCGGCAGCAGCGTAGAGCCATATATGGCGGTGCCTATATCACCATTATAGGCCGAGCACTGGGTCATCTGCACCAGGACACTCTTGAGGAGTTGTCTGATCCTGTGGATCCAGTGAGACTCGATTGCCGGACGCTCTTCGAAATGAAGATCCTCCGAGATTTTCCTAGTGTAGGTCTTCGGCTCTCCCTGGTATGGGGAGTGATATGGGTCCCTCTCCCTACAGGTGATGGACGCAGACGGGGGTGTGGAAGTTGGACAGGGAGGTGAGGGTGTTGTTGGTGGGGGGGACCACGGTGGTGTGCTGGTGATGGTGAGGGTGGCAGGGGCAAGGGGGCGGGGGTGATGAGGAGGGTGGAGGGGAGGCCGGGGGCGCTCACTACGTCCAGCAGCATTCGCCGTGGAGATACAATACGGTGAGGCTTTCGGCATGCCTCGAGACAATAATGCAGGATATTTCCGCACGATCCAGGGAGCATGATCACATCCTGGCTCGGCAGAATGAGATGCTGCGCTGGATCGATCGGGAGATCGAGAGGTCGAGGCATGCTGGTATTGAGCCTCCTCCCCTTTCGCCATCTCCTCCCCATGATTCGTAGTTCTATTTCTTTTCATTGTATTGTATATACACTATTTATGTATATATTATGTGATTTGTTTTGATTGGTTGTTTATTTTTTTAATTTGTGTGTAGAATGTTTTTGTTTAATACTTGTATTTGTTTAAACAAAAATAATATTAAACTAATAAAATTAATTATAAAAACAAAAACGTTAAAAATAAATCTTATTAATGTTTAAATTATTACATGTAAAAAATGTTAAAATTTATAAAACTATATTTATAACATTAACAATTTTATTTCAATTAAAAGTTTGAAAAAAAAATTGTTTAATCTTGTACGGTGTCATATAGATCCCTATTATATGTATAAGATTTCAATGTTTCGATGGGCTACAAACAAGCCATTTATTTAGAAAACATATACGCCACATACACAACCCTACGTGGCGTACAACACAGAATTTAATCAGTCAAATCTCATAACTCAAGGCTGCAGCTGTCAGATGTCGTATGCCACGTAGGGAGCTGTACGAGGCGTACGACACGCAGAAAGCAAGGTTGCAAGTGGTGTTGTACGTGTCGTAGAGGCCTATACGACACATACAGGAAAAGGTGGGGGTGTTGAGTTAAAAAAGCGAGGCGTGTGAATAACCAATCCTATTGGAAATGGGTCATCAATTTTGTATTGTGCACTTGTACTTTCTAGTGGGTCCTGCGAGTTCCATTTTGCTTCCTCAATAAAGCCTACATCTCTTTTTGAGGAAAATTTCTTTGTATCCGGATTATAAAGTCTGTATGCATTTGGCTTGAATATCCAATAAAGATATTACTTTCAAATCTGTTATCTAATTTTCTTCGCTACAAGAAATTAGAGTGTTTACTAACACATAATGTACCTACACTTGTGTATGTATAGGTAAATTACCTACACATGTGTGTAAATGTGTGGGTGATGCTTGATCATATATTTTCATAATGGCCAACATTTAATATGTGTTAGCTTTTAACTACACTTAACATTCGTGGGAAAACTTGCTCCCAAAATTTATCAACAATTAGATGTTTAGCTACACTTAACATTTGTGGGGAATTTTACGTTTTTCACTAAAAACCGGTTGTAAAAAACGGATCGGACCATGTATGTATGTATGTATGTATGCATACATGTGTGTGTATAAGGTTGATAATGTCACACCCCCACCCCTCGTCACCTCGTGTCTGGTCTGATGTCACTGACCCGGTTGCGGAAGCATAGTGGTGATCTCTCCGAGGTGAGGGGTGACTTACTTGAACCGATATCATAAACACACAGATTAACTTAAAATAAACTAATTACAATGGTGTCGCAATCACAATTACATTACAGCTATATTTATTTAATTACAATATTAATTATACAAGTGAAATTATCCCAAAAGTGCATCCTCACCGGCTATTACTGTTTACCTGCAAAAAGGTTTGAGTTTGAAACGTCAGCACAAAGCTGGTGAGTTCGACAGTTCAATTTAAATCAATATGATATGACAAGCATGTTCTCAAAAGTTCAGTTCCGGATAACCATGGGACCTGTATCTAGTTCCTTTCGGAAGTCTAGTTCAGTTCTCAAGATATTACCCGTCGGTACATATCTTAGTGCCTCATTATCTTAATGTCTATCATACCATTAAGAAGTTCAGGTAACAGATAACAAACATTCACACAAGGGGAGATGCAACCCTCCCAGCGAATGGGGTGTCAACCAATAGTACTATCAATGTTTTCTGTTCGGCCACACATGGGTTCACTAAATACAGTTCAGAATTGAGGACTTTTAGTTCCACGATAGAGTTCAGTTCTACAGGCAAAATCCCATGAAATCCCACAAAAGTCAAATGAAATCACACAGATATCATTGATGCATATCATATAGTTCTCAAAAGTTTAGCAGATCTACCCCGATGTTTATAAAAGAGTAAAAAGAAAAGGGGTTGTACGAAACTCACCTGATAATTCAGTAGTAGCAGAATATCACACAAATTGATGATAATATGATGATTCTGCATATAGTTTATGTTTAATGAGTTATTAATGTTTCAACTCACTGATTAATTCTCTCTGAACGTACAATGTCAGGGACATTGCCTTGAAAGTCATCAAACCGATATTAGGTTATTAATTAGTCATGTTAATGACATATCATACAATGTATGATAATGTAGGAACCTATACTGATTCAGGTTCCCATTACTAGATTGATGACACACTTGATTAATCAGAATAATCTCCGATTAACCAAATAGTTAATATTGTTGATTATAATACTAAAGCAGTTCCTAGGCAGTTTAATGGCTTAGGAATGACCAATCCTTGTTATTAATTACCCAAATATCATGGAATATCACCATGTAGTATTAACATAGGTTTAGTAACCATGTTTAACATACTAATCTGACTGTTATCAAAAACATCAGATAATTGTTCTAATGAGTATGTTAATGACTGTGATTAGTTTGAAACACATGGTTCTCACGTTGCATGTTAAGATTAATCAAACTAATCATCTCCATTGTCACAAACAAATGGTTTAAACCATCATAACCATTGTTATGATTCCATGCAAACCGAGCATTACAACGGCTCAAAACAAGAATTTACCCGCTAACAGTTCGAGTTTGTCATTCAAAATCAATCCTAGCCATCATCTAGGCAATAATCAACAATCATAACTATATCATTACGTTCAAAATCAAGATTTAATCAATAAAAATCAAACAAGAAGGTTTAAAATGAACCATTACCTCTTCTAACGGATTCCTGCGGGTAGAAAGATGATCTGAACTCGTATAAACGTTCCCGGATGCGATCTAAGCGTTCCTGAGGCTTCGAAACAGAGATTTGATGGGTTGAGGGATGAATTTTCGAAGGTGATGGTGGTGGTCGTCGACTGAAAACAACAAGAATGAGATGAGGATGAAATTTGAGATTTTTAAGCAAGTTGCCGATCAAGTTGACCCAGGCGCATCGCCTGACGACCCGCACCCAGCCTAGGCGTACCGCGCGGATGAAACCGATCTTCCAGAAACTTTTGAACCCCGCGCGCATCGCCTGGACTTGTCCCTCGACCTGGGGCGTACCGCCCCAGAGCTATTTCACCCGTTTTACGACGGAAACTTCGTTTCGCGATTCCGGACAATCCATAACTCCGATTCGCGGACGGTTTTCACCCACGTTCCTCGTTTTTCGCATACTATCATCCCATATTAATTTCGGCTGCCAATTCAGCGTGGATTTTAAACACGATCAAACGTGCTCATTTCTTTGCTGACGTAATTCTTGGTACACAATTATCACAGTCTCCTCCTGTTAGAAAAATTCCGTCCCGAAATTTAGTGAGGACTTACTGGATAACAATTGATCATGAGAATAAGTGTGGGTATTTCTGTTTCATCTGATCTTCTCGTTCCCACGTATATTCTGGTCTACGCTGTGAATTACATCGAATTTTAACAATTGGTATGCGACTACGTTTAAGTACCTTCACTTCTCGATCCATTACTTCAACTGGTTCTTCCCTGAACTGAAGTTTCTCATCAATTTGAATCTCTTTCAGAGGTACAATCAGTGATTCATCAGCTAAACATTTCTTCAAATTCGATACATGGAAGACATCATGAACGTTACCGAGTTCAAGAGATAATTCGAGTCTGTAGACTACTGATCCAATTCTTTCAAGAATTTTAAATGGACCTACAAATCTTAGTGAAAGTTTACCTCTCTTCCCAAATCTGAAGATGCCCTTCCATGGTGAAACTTTCAACATTACTAAATCACCGATTTGAAATTCTAAAGGTCTGCGACGATTATCAGCATAACTCTTTTGTCGATCTCGAGCAGCTTTAATTCGTTCTTGAATACGTACGATCTTATCAATTGTCTCTTGAACGAGTTTTGGGCCTATGATTCGATTTTCACCTACCTCTGACCAACAGACTGGTGATCTACACTTGCGTCCATAAAGTGCTTCAAATGGAGCGCATTTAATACTGGTATGGTAGCTGTTATTATATGAGAATTCAATAAGTGGAAGATGAACATCCCAGCTACCACCAAAATCAATCACACAGCTTCTGAGCATGTCCTCAAGGGTTTGATTTGTTCGTTCCGTTTGCCCGTCAGTTTGTGGATGATAAGCTGTGCTCATATTGATTTGCGTGCCCAGAGCATTCTGAAGAGTTTGCCAAAATCGTGATGTGAATCGACTATCTCTGTCAGAAATGATAGAGATTGGTACTCCATGACGAGATACAATCTCGTTAATGTAGAGTTTAGCAAGTCGATCCATCGAGTAATCTTCTCGGATGGGAATAAAATGCGCAGATTTAGTAAGGCGATCAACGATAACCCATATAGAGTCATGATTATGCGATGTTCTGGGTAGTTTAGTGATAAAATCCATAGAGATCTGATCCCATTTCCACATGGGAATCTCCGGTTGTTGTAATAACCCAGAAGGACGTTGATGTTCAGCCTTAACCTTTAGACACGTTAAGCATCGACCCACGTATTCTGCGATGTGTTTCTTCATTCCAGGCCACCAATAAAAATCTTTAAGATCTTTATACATCTTATCAGCACCTGGATGAATAGAATACCTGGACTTGTGCGCCTCATCCAAGATGATTGTTCTGGAGTTACAGAATATACGAACCCATATTCGGCTTTTGAAATATTGTCAGTCTTAACTTCAAGTTTCTTGTCTAATCCCTTCAGTTCCTCAGCAGGGTAGTTATGTGTTTGTAATGCTTGTTGCTGAGCTTCTTTGATTTGAGGAATTAGACTGGTTTGGATAGTCATACCTAGTGCTTTCACACGTAACGGTTTGACTCGTTCTTTGCGACTCAAGGCATCAGCTACGATATTTGCCTTGCCGGGGTGATAACGAATTTCACAGTCATAGTCGTTCAACAGTTCAACCCATCGCCTTTGTCGCATATTAAGCATCTTCTGATCTAGAATGTGTTGAAGACTTTTGTGATCAGTGTATATAATACACTTAGTTCCATACAAATAGTGTCTCCAAATCTTAAGTGCAAATACCACTGCACCAAGTTCTAGATCATGAGTAGTATAATTCTTCTCGTGTACTTTCAGCTGTGGAGAAGCATAAGCAATCACTTTATCGTTCTGCATTAAAACACACCCCAGACCTTGGCGGGAAGCATCACAGTATACTGTGAAATTATCAGTACCTTCCGGTAATGCCAAGATAGGTGCGTTGCAGAGTTTGTGTTTCAACAGTTGGAACGCCTCCTCCTGTTGAGAACCCCATATAAACTGTTGATTTTTCTATGTCAATGTGGTTAATGGCAGGGCTATTTTTGAAAAGTTCTTGATAAAACGACGATAATAACCTGCCAATCCCAAGAATTGACGTATTTCAGTCGGGGTTCGTGGTGTCTCCCATTGTTTCACCGCCTGAATTTTACTGGGATCCACTTGAATACCGTTCTCGTTCACAACATGACCAAGAAATTGAATTTCTCGTAACCAGAACTCACACTTGGAGAACTTGGCATATAACTTTTCACGTGCCAAAAGTTCTAAAATTAACTTCAAGTGTTGAGCATGTTCTTGTTGGTTTTGAGAATAAATGAGAATATCATCAATAAACACAATCACAAATTTATCCAGATAAGGTCTACATACTCGGTTCATCAGATCCATGAAAACTGCAGGTGCATTGGTTAAACCAAACGGCATCACTAGAAAATTCGTAATGTCCGTATCGAGTTCTGAAAGCAGTTTTAGGAATGTCATCATCATGAATACGTAACTGATGATATCCAGATCTTAAATCGATTTTTGAAAAATAAGTAGCACCTTGTAGTTGATCAAACAAATCATCGATACGAGGTAAAGGATAACGATTTTTGATTGTCAGTTTATTGAGTTCCCTATAGTCAATACACATCCTGAATGAACCATCCTTCTTTTTCACAAAAAGAATAGGTGCTCCCTAGGGTGAGAAACTAGGTCTGATAAAACCTTTATCTAACAGTTCTTGCAATTGACCTGAAAGTTCTTGCATTTCGGATGGTGCAAGCCGATATGGGGCTTTAGCAACAGGTGCTGCATCTGGAATCAAGTCAATCCGAAATTCAACTTGTCTCACTGGGGTAATCCTGATATATCCTCAGGAAAAACTTCAGGAAAATCCTTGACTACTGGAATGTCTGTGATTTGTCTGGGTAAAGAATTGTGCTCAGTCACATGTGCCAGGAAAGCATAACAGCCTTTCCTTAAAAATTTCTGAGCTCGCATACAAGATACGATACGAAGTTTTCTACCAGCTCGTTCTCCTTGAACTACCAGTGTATTACCGTTAGGTAATGCAATACGGATGACCTTGTTTTGACAGACAACTTCCGCCTGGTTATCAGAAAGCCAGTCCATGCCCACAACGACATCAAAGCTCCCAAGCTCAATAGGAAGTAAATCAATATTGAAAAGATGATCATTCAGATTCAAGGAACATCCTTGAATAACACTGAAAATATATTGCGCTGATATACAGTACGAGAGCCATACTGTATGCGAATATATTTAACTAAAAACATATATTGCGCGAAAATACAGTACGAGAGCCATACTGTATGCGAATATATTAACTAAAAGTACAGTACGAGAGCCATACTGTACGAGAACATATCTAAACGAGAACGTATCTGTAATGTGAACGAGAACATATCAGTAACTAAAGTATAGTACGAGAGCCATACTATACGAGAACATATCAGTTACTAAAAGTACAGTACGAGAGCCATACTGTACGAGAACATATCTAAACGAGAACGTATCTGTAATGTGAACGAGAACATATCAGTAACTAAAGTATAGTACGAGAGCCATACTATACGAGAACATATCAGTTACTAAAAGTACAGTACGAGAGCCATACTGTACGAGAACATATCTAAACGAGAACGTATCTGTAATGTGAACGAGAACATAACTAATGAGAACATATCTGTAATTAAAGTACAGTACGAGAGCCATACTGTACGAGAACACGTGAACATATCTGTTGTTGTGTGAGAACATATCTAGTACATGAACTGAGAACATATCCTAGTCCTGTATGAACATATCTCTAAAAACATGTATTGCGAGGCAATGAGTTGGGTTATACTCTACACATGTATTGAAATAACAGGACTAAGTATAACTACGAATATCTGAATGACTAGTGTGAATTGAGAACGTATCTGGATCTTTTCAATGTAGTTATACTTGAATACTTGAATGATCACATTTCAACATGAAATTATCAGCATGTCTGAACATGGTTGAGTTATGTGATTAAAAAGGGTTATATCTTTAATATTCTTGAACTGACCTGAGTTTGTCTGCATGTGAGCAGAACTATGGCTCCGAAAAGAGGTCGTCCAGCTAAGAAAGCTACCGAGAATATTACTTCCCCTGAACCGAATCCAGTTCCACCACCTGTTTCTGAAACAAATACCGTTCCTCTGGTGAACCAGGACCCAAACCCGACACCAACGGCAGCTCCTAGTGGGTCGGTATTGAATGAAGCAGCTATAGCCCGAATCGTAAAGGAACAACTATCGGCTGCTGGCATTGTAATACCACCACAGCCACATGTCACTTCTGGGTCTGGTCATGTGGAACATAATGCCACAGGTGGACACGTTGAAACTGTTCATACCACAGGCACAACTACTACTGCTCCTGATCCACCACGACAGGGATGTACGTATAAATACTTTGCTTCCTGTAACCCACCTACTTTCACAGGTAGGGAAGGAGCGGCTGGACTCCTTAGGTGGATCGAGGAGATGGAAACAAAACTGAAAATCAGCCAATGTCTGGAGGAGCATAAGGTGTCTTATGCTGCCTGTTCTTTGAAAGAATCAGCTCTTACCTGGTGGAATACCCAGGCTAAAACTTTGGGTTCTGTTACAGTTGATTCTATGGGCTGGAATGAATTCAAAACTCTGACTATGTCAGAGTACTGCCCAATCACTGAAATCCAAAAACTTCAGGAGGAATTCTGGAGTCACTCAATGGTCGGTGCTGATTCTTTAGCCTACACCGATCGTTTTCATGAACTTACTTGTCTACTTCCCAATATGTTTCCAACTGAGGCAGCATTGATTGAGAAGTATATCAAAGGGTTGGTTCCCCAGATTCGGGGAAATGTAACTGCTGCTGAACCCACAACCCTCAAAAGAACCATTCTGTTGACCACCAAGCTTACCGATGATGAGGCGGTAAGAAGTGGTACATTGATCTCAAAATCTCAGACGGCCGTGGGCCGTAGTGAAGCTGGTACCTCGAACGTTTCTAAAGGTACCAAACGTAAATGGTTTGGCAAGTCCAAGACCAAAGCTCCAGCTGAAACCAGTCAGAACAAACCAACCGTGAAAAAACTATGGAGCGGCGGTACCGGAGAGGAAAGTTTACACTGGGCCGGCGCCCAAATGTGATAGGTGTCCCTACCATCACACAGGACCATGTCCTGTTTGTGCAAAATGTAATCGGGTAGGACACTATGCTAAATACTGCAACTTTCCTGCTCGTCAACCAAACCAAGCTCCACGACCCACTGCTCAAACGAACCGGTCATGTTACACTTGTGGAAGCCCTGATCACCTCATGCGCAATTGTCCAACCAATAACACCAATCCAGGGAATCAAGCTAGGGGTAGAGCTTTTCAGATTGGTGCAGCCGAGGCAAGACATGATGCAAACATTGTCACTGGTACGTTCCTTCTCAATAATCTTTATGCATCAGTTTTATTTGACACAGGAGCAGATAAGAGTTTTATTTCTCCTGAATTTGCATCATTACTTTCATTGCCTACGGTAGAACTAGAAACTCCTTATGTCATTGAACTTGCAAACGGCAAGATGATCAAAACTAGCAGTGTTATTCAAGGATGTTCCTTGAATCTGAATGATCACCTTTTCTGTATCGACTTACTTCCTATTGAGCTTGGTAGCTTTGATGTCGTGGTAGGCATGAATTGGCTTTCTGATAACCAAGCGGAAGTTGTATGTCAAACTAAGGTTATCCGTATTCCATTACCTAACGGTAATACACTGATAGTTCAAGGAGAACGAGCCGGTAGAAAACTTGGTCTCATATCTTGTATGCGGGCTCAGAAATTTTTAAGGAAAGGCTGTTATGCTTTCCTGGCACACGTGACCGAGCACAATTCTTCACCTACACGTATCACTGATATCCCAGTAGTCAAAGATTTTCCTGAAGTTTTTCCTGAAGATATATCAGGATTACCCCACAACAAGACAGGTTGAATTTCGTATTGACTTGATTCCTGGCGCTGCACCTGTTGCTAAAGCCCCGTATCGGCTTGCGCCATCTGAAATGCAAGAACTTTCAGGTCAATTACAGGAACTTCTTGATAAAGGTTTCATTCGACCCAGTTTTTCACCCTGGGGAGCACCAATTCTTTTTGTGAAAAAGAAAGATGGATCATTCAGGATGTGTATCGACTACAGGGAACTCAATAAACTGACAATCAAGAACCGTTATCCATTACCTCGTATTGATGATCTGTTTGATCAGTTGCAAGGTGCTACATATTTCTCAAAAATTGATTTGAGGTCCGGATATCATCAGTTGCGAATCCATGACAATGATGTTCCAAAAACTGCTTTCCGAACCCGGTACGGACATTACGAGTTTTTAGTAATGCCGTTTGGTTTAACCAATGCACCTGCAGTTTTTATGGATCTGATGAACCGAGTATGTAGACCTTATCTGGATAAGTTTGTGATTGTATTTATTGATGATATTCTCATTTATTCCCGGAACCAGCAGGAACATGCCCAACATCTGAAACTCATCTTAGAACTTCTAGCACGTGAACAGCTATATGCCAAATTTTCCAAGTGTGAATTTTGGTTACGAGAAGTTCAGTTTCTGGGGCATGTTGTGAATGAGAATGGTATTCAAGTGGATCCCAGTAAGATCAAAGCGGTAAGAGAAACAATGGGAGACACCCCGAACCCCGACTGAAATACGTCAATTCTTGGGGTTGGCAGGTTATTATCGTCGATTTATCAAGAACTTTTCAAAAATCGCTCTGCCACTTACCACTTTGACTCAGAAGAACCAACCGTTTATATGGGGTTCCCAACAGGAGGAGGCTTTCCAACTGTTGAAACATAAACTCTGCAATGCACCTATCTTAGCACTACCGGAAGGTACAGATAACTTCACGGTTTATTGTGATGCTTCCCGTCAGGGACTTGGGTGTGTTTTAATGCAGAACGATAAGGTGATCGCTTACGCTTCTCGGCAGTTGAAAGTACACGAGAAGAACTATACCACTCATGATCTAGAACTTGGTGCAGTTGTGTTTGCACTCAAGATTTGGAGACATTATCTGTATGGAACCAAGTGTATTGTGTACACGGATCACAAAAGTCTCCAACATATTCTAGATCAGAAAATGTTGAACATGCGACAAAGGCGATGGGTTGAACTCTTGAACGATTATGATTGTGAAATTCGTTATCACCCAGGTAAAGCGAATGTTGTAGCCGATGCCTTGAGTCGCAAGGAACGGTCAAACCTTTACGTGTGAAAGCGTTAGGTGACTATTCAAACCAGTATAATTCCCAAATTAAAGATGCTCAGCAACAAGCGTTACAAGCAACGAACTATTCTGCTGAGGGACTGAAGGGATTAGACAAGAAACTCGATACTAAGGCTGATGGACTGTTGTATTTCAAAGACCGAATGTGGGTTCCTCTATTCGGTAACTCTCGAACAACTATCTTGGATGAGGCGCACAAATCCAGGTATTCTATTCATCCAGGTGCCGATAAAATGTATAAAGATCTTAGAGATTTTTACTGGTGGCCTGGGATGAAGAGAAACGTATTAGAATACGTGGACCGATGTTTAACGTGTCTTAAAGTGAAGGCTGAACATCAACGACCTTCTGGGTTACTCCAACAACCTGAGATTCCCATGTGGAAATGGGATCAGATCTCTATGGATTTCATTACAAAACTACCCAGAACGTCACGTAACCATGACTCGATATGGGTTATCGTTGATCGCCTTACTAAATCTGCGCATTTCTTACCCATCCGAGAAGATTACTCTATGGATCGACTGGCTAAACTCTATGTTAATGAGATTGTATCTCGACATGGAGTACCGATCTCTATCATTTCTGACAGAGATAGTCGATTTATGTCACGATTTTGGCAAACTCTTCAGAATGCTCTGGGCACGCAAATCAATATGAGCACTGCCTATCATCCACAAACGGATGGGCAAACGGAGCGAACAAATCAAACGTTAGAAGACATGCTCAGAAGCTGTGTGATTGATTTTGGAGGTAGCTGGGATATTCATCTTCCACTTGTGGAATTCTCGTACAATAACAGCTACCATACCAGCATACAATGCGCTCCATTCGAGGCACTGTATGGGCGCAAGTGCAGATCTCCTATTTGCTGGTCGGAAATAGGAGAAAATCAAATCATTGGCCCAGAATTCATCCAAGAAACCACTGACAAGATCGCACTGATTCAAGAACGAATTAAAGCTGCTCGCGATCGTCAAAAGAGTTATGCTGATAACCGTCGTAGACCGCTAGAATTCCAAGTTGGTGATCGTGTAATGTTGAAAGTATCACCCTGGAAGGGCATTTTCAGATTTGGTAAACGAGGTAAACTCTCACCGAGGTTTGTAGGGCCATTTAAAATTCTTGAACGAATTGGATCTGTAGCCTACAGACTCGAATTACCTCTTGAACTCAGTAACATTCATGACGTTTTTCACGTATCAAATCTGAAAAAGTGTTTAAACGATGAATCTTTGATCGTACCTTTGAAGAACTTCAGATCGATGATAAACTTCAGTTTACCGAAGAACCGGTAGAAGTAATGGATCGAGAAGTTAAGGTACTCAAACGCAGTCGCATACCAATCGTTAAAGTTCGCTGGAACTCTCAACGAGGACCTGAATATACCTGGGAACGTGAAGATCAGATGAAAGCCAAATATCCTCACTTGTTCTCATAAACAATTGTCGACAGATAAGTCTTCACTAAATTTCGGGACGAAATTTCTCTAACAGGAGGAGACTGTGACAGTTGCGTACGAAGAATTCGGCATTAATGACGTAAGCACATTTGATCGTGTTTGAAATCCACGAGGAATTAACAACTTTTGTTAATGGGGATTGTTAGAACGTGAAAAATGATGAACGTGGGCGAAAACCGCACGCAAAACGGAGTTCGTATGCCCCCGGAATCGCGAAACGAAGTTTAAATCAAAAAATGGGATGAAAATCGGGTCAGGCGGTACGCCTGGCGTGGGTGCACCAACCCAGGCGATACGCCTGGCGACTATGTCGGCAAAAAATATAATTTTAAGATCAGAACGCATAGAATCATCCAGAACTTCATTTTCTCGACCCTGCATCACCTTTAGACGCAATTTTCAGCCATCAAACCTTTCCAAACTTCAAATCTAAGCTCCTCAAAACATTTGGATCATCCCACGGATCGTATATACAAGTCCTGATCGTAGTTTTACCCGCAGGAACTCGTCAGAACAGGTAACGGTTCGTTTTAACCTTCTAGTTTGATTTTGATTGATTAGATCTTGATTTTGAACGTAATGAGATAGTTAGGATTGTTGATTATTGCCTAGATGATGGCTAGGATTGATTATAAACGAAGAACACGAAGTTCTAACGGTTAAATCCTTGTTTTGATCCGTTGTGATGCCCGGTTTGCATGAAATCATACCTATGATTATAATGGTTTAAACCATTTGATTATGACAATGTAGGTGATTAGTTTGATTAATCTTTGAAATGCAAAGGTTAAATCCAAGTGTTTCAAACTAATCACAATCATTAACATACTCATTGGAATGATTATCTGATGTTTGTGATAACAGTCAGATTAGTATGTTAAATCTGGTTATTTCACCTATTATGGTGCTACATTGTGATATTTCATGATATTTGGGTAATCAATAACAAGGATTAATCAATTCTAAGCCATTAAATCATCTAAAAATTGTCTTAATATTATAATCAACAATATTAACTATTTGATTAATCCGAGATTATTTAGATTAATCTAGAGTGTCATCAACTTTGTATTAGGAATCTAATGCAATGTAGGTTCCTACATTATCATACATTGTATGATATAACCTTAAATGGTTAATGATATAATTAATATCGAGTTGATGATTTATTAAGCAATGTCTTTGACATTGAACGTTCAGAAAGATCTAATCAGTAAACTAGAACATAAATAACTTATTAATATAATTAAATGCAGAATCATCTCTTTGTTGTTAGATTTGAGAGATTTTGCTACCTTATATCATCAGGTGAGTTTCGTACCACCCCTGTTCTTTTAATGTTTTATAAACATCGGGGTATAACTGCTAAACTTTTCTTGATCATATGATATGTGTCACTGTTATCTGCGTGATTTCATGTGATTAACTGAATTTGTGGATTTCATGGGATTGTTGCCGTTAGTATCTCTATCATGATATCAAAGTCCTCATTCTTGAACTGTATCTAGTGAACCCATGTGTGGCCGAGCAGAAAACATTGATAGTACTATCGGTTGACACCCCATTCACTGGGAGGATTGCATCTCCCCTGGTGTGAATGTTTGTTATCTGTTTCCTGAACTTCTTAATGGTGTGATAGACATTAAGATAATGAGGCAATAAGATATGTACCGACGGGTAATATCGAGAACTGAACATATCGTCCGAAAGGAACTAGATACGGGTCCCATGGTTATCCGGAACTGTGAACATGTATTTGAACTTAACTGTCATATCATATGATTTAACTAAACTGTATGAACTCACCAGCTTTGTGCTGATGTTTTCGAAACTAAAACTTTTGCAGGCAATCAAGGACAACGGTGAGGATGCACTCACAGCACTAGCAACAACTGTAATTAAATAAATTGTAATATGTATAAACTGTAATAATATTTGTAACCACGAACCTTGTAATGTAAGTTTTACTTTTCGTAATCTGTGTGCTATGATGATACCGGATCAAGTAAGTCACCCCTCATGCTCTGAGACATCACCACTATGCTTCCGCTACCCTTTTGATGACATCATTCTCAGGTGACGAGAGGTGGGGGTGTGACAGGGTGGTATCAGAGCCACAGGTTATAGAGAATTAGGTTGACTTAGAGACCTAGACTATAACCATAGGTTCGTATAATGACACAGAGAGCACGGAATACAACGAACGAACAAACTTGTGTTGATTTAAGTTAGGATAATCGAGTGATCCAGGTTTCAGTTATGAGTGGCCAGCATAACTGAAATTTGTAATACTTGTGCATTCTAGTTTAAGTCAATCCAAGCTGAACTATAACAATTCTAAAGACTAATAGTTGCTTTGAGATAGGAAGAGATATCATATCATGTTTGTATTGAATATTATTATTCAATGTTTATTTCATGATACTGATCTAGAACTTTGTTTATTCAGCAATGGCGAACCGGGAGAAAAACTATATTTACCAGAGATTCCCTTACATCATCCTTGACGACACACCAGTGACAGCTCGGGATCGAGCTCGGGTGCAGTACCATCTCATGCGTCTTCTGTATCATCTCAGGTGGGACCACAGCTACCAGCTACACCACCCGGATCTCCTTTTGTACCACCACTACCGCCCGGATCTCCGTTCATACCACCACCACCACCGGGATCCCCACCGGTGCACAGTCCACCCCACTCACCGCTGGCCGACGCTTCGGCCATGAGGAGGCAGAGCTCCTCACCACACAGAGCCCCGGCATGGGACGGGCTCAGGCGTATGCGGGGCCAAGCCCGCAAGACTACGGGACTACCTCCACGACGCCCTATGGCTCCACGGGACGAGCCAGCACCAGTACACGAGGTGGGAGAATCCTCCCACCAGGCTGAGCTTCGGGCTCAGGTACAGCAGGTATCTCAGGACCTGCTGGGCCTCCGACAGGATTTGCAGCAGCACCATGCCACGATGGAGGACACCCGTAACACGGTGATGGAGATTCTCACGTCTCACCTGGCTCTTATGGAGCATGTGACTACTCAGGGGCGGACACCCTAGCCTGGAGGGCGACCATTGAGGATCGCCTTCGGAGGACCTGGTGGAGGGAGATGATTGCTGCATGTAAGCAGCGGGTGGCAGCCTTTGGGGAAAGGCTGCAGGGACTGATCTGGATGCTCGGTACGCTGAGCACCGAGGCTAGACTTATCTGGTTAGCTATAGTACTTGCTACTATAGCTATAGTGCTAGCCTGTTTACCGTATTTCTTACGGTAAGTCAGATCAGTTGACCCACATTTTTGGGATTTTCATTGTACATCTCATAGACGGATAGGTTGTTTTAGGTATGTATGTATTATGAGGGCACTCTTTGTATCATAAACTTTATGGTTCTATAATAACAGTGTTGTTTTAATCAAACGTTTGTTTCTGTATATCTGTTGTATGTTATGTGAACACTATATCTATATCAGTATGAGAACGTATCTATGAACAATCAGTATGAGAACGTATCTATGAACATATCAGTATGAGAACGTATCTATGAACATATCAGTATGAGAACGTATCTATGAACATATCAGTATGAGAACGTATCTATGAACATATCAGTATGAGAACCTATCTATGAACATATCAGTATGAGAACGTATCTATGAACATATCAGTATGGGAACAATCTAACGAAAATATATTGCGCTGATATACAGTACGAGAGCCATACTGTATGCGAATATATAACTAAAAACATATATTGCGCGAAAATACAGTACGAGAGCCATACTGTATGCGATAATTAAACAAAGACAGTACGAGAGCCATACTGTACGAGAACATATCTAAACGAGAACGTATTAATGTGAACGAGAACATATCAGTAACTAAAGTATAGTACGAGAGCCATACTATATGAGAACATATAGTTACTAAAAGTACAGTACGAGAGCCATACTGTACGAGAACATATCTAAACGAGAACGTATCTGTAATGTGAACGAGAACATATCAGTAACTAAAGTATAGTACGAGAGCCATACTATACGAGAACATATCAGTTACTAAAAGTACAGTACGAGAGCCATACTGTACGAGAACATATCTAAACGAGAACGTATCTGTAATGTGAACGAGAACATAACTAATGAGAACATATCTGTAATAAAGTACAGTACGAGAGCCATACTGTACGAGAACACGTGAACATATCTGTTGTTGTGTGAGAAACATATCTAGTACATGAACTGAGAACATATCCTAGTCCTGTATGAACATATCTCTAAAAACATGTATTGCGAGGCAATGAGTTGGGTTATACTCTACACATGTTTTGAAATAACAGGACTAAGTATAACTACGAATATCTGAATGACTAGTGTGAATTGAGAACGTATCTGGATCTTTTCAATGTAGTTATACTTGAATACTTGAATGATCACATTTCAACATGAAATTATCAGCATGTCTGAACATGGTTGAGTTATGTGATTAAAAAGGGTTATATCTTTAATATTCTTGAACTGACCTGAGTTTGTCTGCATGTGAGCAGAACTATGGCTCCGAAAAGAGGTCGTCCAGCTAAGAAAGCTACCGAGAATATTACTTCCCTGAACCGAATCCAGTTCCACCACCTGTTTCTGAAACAAATACCGTCCTCTGGTGAACCAGGACCCAAAACCGACACCAACGGCAGCTCCTAGTGGGTCGGTATTGAATGAAGCAGCTATAGCCCGAATCGTAAAGGAACAGCTATCGGCTGCTGGCATTGTAATACCACCACAGCCACATGTCACTTCTGGGTCTGGTCATGTGGACATAATGCCACAGGTGGACACGTTGAAACTGTTCATACCACAGGCACAACTACTACTGCTCCTGATCCACCACGACAGGGATGTACGTATAAATACTTTGCTTCCTGTAACCCACCTACTTTCACAGGTAGGGAAGGAGCGGCTGGACTCCTTAGGTGGATCGAGGAGATGGAAACAAAACTGAAAATCAGCCAGTGTCTGGAGGAGCATAAGGTGTCTTATGCTGCCTGTTCTTTGAAAGAATCAGCTCTTACCTGGTGGAATACCCAGGCTAAAACTTTGGGTTCTGTTACAGTTGATTCTATGGGCTGGAATGAATTCAAAACTCTGATTATGTCAGAGTACTGCCCAATCACTGAAATCCAAAAACTTCAGGAGGAATTCTGGAGTCACTCAATGGTCGGTGCTGATTCTTTAGCCTACACCGATCGTTTTCATGAACTTACTTGTCTACTTCCCAATATGTTTCCAACTGAGGCAGCATTGATTTGAGAAGTATATCAAAGGGTTGGTTCCCAGATTCGGGAAATGTAACTGCTGCTGAACCCACAACCCTCAAAAGAACCATTCTGTTGACCACCAAGCTTACCGATGAGGCGGTAAGAAGTGGTACATTGATCTCAAAATCTCAGACGGCCGTGGGCCGTAGTGAAGCTGGTACCTCGAACGTTTCTAAAGGTACCAAACGTAAATGGTTTGGCAAGTCCAAGACCAAAGCTCCAGCTGAAAACCAGTCAGAACAAACCAAACGTGAAAAACTATGGAGCGGCGGGTACCGGAGAGGAAAGTTTTACACTGGGCCGGCGCCCAAATGTGATAGGTGTCCCTACCATCACACAGGACCATGTCCTGTTTGTGCAAAATGTAATCGGGTAGGAGGACACTATGCTAAATACTGCAACTTTCCTGCTCGTCAACCAAACCAAGCCACGACCCACTGCTCAAACGAACCGGTCATGTTACACTTGTGGAAGCCCTGATCACCTCATGCGCAATTGTCCAACCAATAACACCAATCCAGGGAATCAAGCTAGGGGTAGAGCTTTTCAGATTGGTGCAGCCGAGGCAAGACATGATGCAAACATTGTCACTGGTACGTTCCTTCTCAATAATCTTTATGCATCAGTTTTATTTGACACAGGAGCAGATAAGAGTTTTATTTCTCCTGAATTTTGCATCATTACTTTCATTGCCTACGGTAGAACTAGAAACTCCTTATGTCATTGAACTTGCAAACGGCAAGATGATCAAAACTAGCAGTGTTATTCAAGGATGTTCCTTGAATCTGAATGATCACCTTTTCTGTATCGACTTACTTCCTATTGTGAGCTTGGTAGCTTTGATGTCGTGGTAGGCATGAATTGGCTTTCGATAACAAGCGGAAGTTGTATGTCAAACTAAGGTGATCCGTATTCCATTACCTAACGGTATTACACTGATAGTTCAAGGAGAACG